>NDXB01001358.1:11084-45165 GCA_002631895.1 Agapornis roseicollis
GAACTTAATAGCAAGAAAAAAAAAAAAGAAAAAAAAAGAAAAAGTTTCTAAAATTAAAAGCACAGAAGCCTCCTCCTAAGAAGGGATAGAAGAATACTAAAAATGCATGTTATAAGTGTCAGGTCATACTTGTAATTCATTCTTTAAAGGACTTTAAAAATGTGCTATGCACATGAAACCCCTCTGTTTTAATAAAATAGAATCTTCAAAATGCATTATATTTGAGAGTTATTTATCTGAGCAACCAATAATGGTATTAAGTGTGGTGTTGATATAATAATACAAAATTAAGCCTGTGTAAAGATCTGTTCCGAGTGGGTTAGAGCAGCATGTGGCAATATACCACAATGCCATTTTTTCTCAGCCATGAGCATGCCCCTTTTTTTCTGGAATGATAGCAGCTTGCAGGAAGCCTGAAGAAGTGCTATAGCAGCTACTGTCTCAAAGGAAAGCAAGCAATCAGCTGATACCACCAAAGGCTTGCAAGTGCTGGGCAGCAAGCTGGTTTGGGAGCTGATGCCATAAAGGAAGGTGCAATATTATTCAAGATTCCCATTTCTTTGTGTTTAGATTGCAGCAGGACCTTGATAATGCCTACTAGGTAATCTTTCTGCATAAAGCACGGATTTCTGATGGATCTTGGGTCAGACCCCTGTTCACAGAGATCATGTCTGGTTACTTAAGAAATCCTAACTGGCAGACAGAATTTGTGTTAAAAGAGAAAAACCCCATGCTTTTTGGCACGCTTGTTGCTGCTAAGCTAAGAGCAAAGAAACAGAGGAGACTCCTCACAAATGTTAGTAAATACACTGCATAGCAACTAACCTTTGGTTTATTGCATAGAATAATGCTGAAATACAGCTAGGGGTTACAGCATGCAGCGAACAGATTTTTTTCATGGGAAAGTAAAGGCTAGAAGCACTCAGAATAAATCTGTGCCTGCAGCTGGGTGAAGATATACCTGGCTAAGCCTTACACCAGCAAAAGTTGTGGAGTTCTGTGGAAGTGAGCAATTGGGTATATTTTTAGATTTTTTAAAGATATGAAATACCTGGAGGTTTGCGTGTGTGTGCACATTGATTTCCACCAATATTGTCAATTTCTTCCTCAAAAAGAATCAACTGTGGAAAGAACAAGCAAATGAATGTGGAAGAAACACAGCTCCCACAGCTAAAAGATGTAGTTTCTTGTGATGTTCCCAGTTACGGTTTGTAATACCCCCTGGTTCTGGCAAGGGGGTTCAGGTACATCCAGGGACTCTCTATCCTTCAGCACCTTTAATTAGATGTTAAGGGGTGTTCTTTTACTTAGGGCCATGCAGATGAAGCAACTCCTTGTTTTGAGAAAGCAAAGACAAATTAAATAAAAAAAAAAAAAGCTTAAAAATGTGAAATTTATCCTTCCCATGAGCTAAATCAAGTGCAAGCTTTTCATATTAAATGTAGAATATAATGGCTTTCATCAGTAACAGTATCACCAGAATCACTGCTGTGACAAAGTCTATCCTGGACCCCTGAGCAACACAAAGTGGCTCTACCCCTCTAACCAGACTCTTCTGTGTATTACTTTACTGAATATTGCCTGAAAATTCCTGTTCACCCAAGAATGGTTATCTCTAGTTATACAGAAATTTTTAACTCAAGTGGTCTGACCTAGAAGAAGACAAAGCATAAAGATCACAGGAATTCATGTCCTCAGCTATTTGTACAGCCATTTTGCCATACACAGCTGTATGACTGGTCACAGCAATTCAGAGTATTGATTTGCATGGGAGCAACAGAGTTACCAGAGTCAACTTTTACTCTGCATAAGCAATCATGCCATGTGTTTCCATACAAATTGACCAGATTTCACTTTCAAAGCAATTAACTAAGTTTATCTTGCTGTTTACATTGGAAAACCTCCATTCATCTCTGGTTACCCACATTTGAAGTTGCTGAATGAAGTGAGAGCAGAATCAGAATTTCTGAGCCATTCTGCTCAAGGGAACAACAAACCCATTACTTTAATCCATAACGCAGTATTACACAAAGAAGAGATACACAGCCCATGTAGGTTGCTAGTGCAACAAAAGACAATACAAGATTTTAGACAGGCAGAATGTGATTTTAACTTACAATCTGCTAAATAAGTTGATTCAGTCTCTGATTTCCACATACTTACAAGCACTAAGATATATTCACACTCGAGCAATTTTGCCAGGATCACCTCTATGTCATATGGATGGCAACACCACAAATAGTTCTCAAATCCTCATTATATATCTTGGGTTTCTTTCCACTGGAGGCAAAAAATAGGGTTTGGACAGGTTTTTATAGTCTTTAGGAGTCAACGGTTATTATGGGGCAATCTTTTTGCCTTACAATCTTGTTTATTTTATCCTTTATAATCCTGCAACAAGGTTGCTGTCCATTCTGTTTGCTTCTTCATCTCACATGTTGTTATGATTATAGTCTTTCTTATTGCTGAGATAACAGGAAGAGGAATGGCTGTTCCACTGTGATACAACTTTACTGCTTTGCTCCATTGTTTCTTCTGGTGCTTTTGTATGCACATTTCCATCCAGGCCAATACTAGTATTTCTGTTACATGGCTTTATACACGGTAATGGCTAAAAAGTTTTTCCACCATTCATTGTAAAGAACCTTGCAGTACATTTAAATATACTTGAGTATTGAGGATTTGGGGGTATGGCCCCAGAAATCCTTGCACTATGTGCCAGTTTCTCTCCAGTGCATTACCTCAAGAACATCATTTGGACGTAAATAATTATCACTCTGGAGAATGACTTTTTACAAGGGCACATAGAGACAGGACAAAGGGAAATGATTTTAAACTGAAAGAGGGTAGGTTTAGATCAGATATAAGGAAGAAGTTCTTTACTGTGACTGTGGTGAGGCACTGGAATAGGTTGCCCAGAGGAGCTGTGTCCCTGCCTATGGGAGGGGGGTGGGGACTGGATGAGCTTTAAGGGCCCCTCCAACACAAACATTCTAATTATATAAAAATTTTTATGTTTTCTTTTTTCTTTGATGGATAATATTTTGTCATCTGGAATATGGAATTTGTTGTCCTGGCTAGAATCAGTCTAGTGTCTTCAGCAAATGCATCTATCCAAGTAATGAAGGACTGTGTATCCAAAGGGAGTAGTATTTCTTTGATGATTCTTACAAATTATTACTTTATTTGATTAGATTTATTAAAGTGGCTTGCAAAGAGTTAGTAGTCACTAAAATTACAGGGCACTTAAGAAAATGTTGGTGCAGTAACTGACAGTGATCAACTGCAGAGTTGAACTGTACTTATTCCCTTTGATTTTGCAAAATTGTAGTTTAGGTCTTAGATATGTATTCAGTAAAGAAATAAATGCAACGATACAAATTATTATTGACCTACTCTTTGCTTTTGTCCTTTTGCCAGAGGTGAATGCAACCACATTTTCCACGTTCCCCCCTGTTGAAGCAGTAAAATGGTCCTTCAGCCAGTTTGATGTGAAATCTGCTAGTCCAGTAACAGAACCCAAATTACTGTGAAAGGCAGTTGATGCTGAGCTTCCAGATTTCATATGATATTGGCTTAGGAACACTTAAACATTACTTGTAAGAGGTTTAGAAAAGATAACTGGGGCTGAGCAGGGAGGGGAGGAAGGTTTGGCAACATCTTAATTCACTGCAACTATTTCTTAAATGAAAAATCACACAAGCCTAGGAATTCTAGTCAGTCATGACAGTAATTACTGTACCACAGCTTTTTGTCACCTGTTACAAACCCCCTGGAAGTACTGATAAGTGTGTTCAGAATAGACAAGCTGCTCACTTGCATCTTTTCTACAAGTATGGCCATTAGTCACTTGGGAGACAACTTAAGAGAAGTTTGGCTTTTCCTCTGTATTGAAAAGAAGATATTATTTGATTTTTCCTTGAAATGTGGCTTTGAAAATGTTAAGTTAGAAAATCTGTGTGAAGAATGCAAGGCTAGAAGTTCACTGATTCCAAAATTTAGTAGGTGCTATTTTTTTTGTCCCATAAATCCAGTCATTCTCAATGAGAGGTAAAAGAATGTGTAAATGTGACTTCCCCAGGATTTAACACATTCTAATTGATTGCATGCTAAGGCCATCAAACACCTTCACAGAAACATAGCTAGAAGGAGAAACATTCACTGACAAAAAGGCACCAAACCAATGAAGTTTTGAGCTTAAGTGAAAAAAAGAGGTGCTATACTTCCCAGTCAGCATTATATATGCATAGCATAAAGTCCACAGAAAACTGAGGAGGAAAACTCATCCCCAAAAAATAGCAGTTATCTTCCGCTGCATTTTTAGTGTGGGAACATTACCAGGCAGCATTACTCAGCAGCCTTCCATAGTGTTCTCAGCTTCAACCAGACGGTCTGAAAACCCAAGGAATGACTTTGCACTCGTGCTTGTACTGAGGAAGCTGCAGGAAGTTTTCCATTCTGACTTAGCACAGTCAGTGGTAATAAGTGCTGTATTTGTCAACAGCTTTGCATTACTTTCAATATCATGTCAGTTATTCTTGCTGCTGAGGTTTCTGATGGCAGCACTGCTGATGCTAAAGCTGCTAACAAGACTGCAGCTGAATCACTGTGAGCAAAATTCTTCACAGTGCACCAAACTTGAGCTGACTCAAAATAGAAGTGATACACTGTCATCAAGAAGTGTCTGCCTGTAGAAAAGCTATCATTAAAGCTGGCCAAAATCTGCCCAGTGTGAACAGCTATGCTTCTATCTAGCTAAGGTAGAATCACAGAATCTTAAAATAGTTTGAGTTGGAAAGGACCTTCAAAGATCATCTGGTCCAACCCCCCTGCAATGAGCAAGGACATCTTAAATGAGATGAGGTTGCTCAGAACCACATCCAGCCTGGCCTTGAATGTCTCCAGGGATGGCACATCCACCACCTCTCTGGGCAACTTGTGCTGGCATTTTACCACTGTCATTGTAGAATTTTTTCCTCACATCCATCCTGAGTCTCCCCTCTTTTAGCTTAAAACTATTACCCCTTGTCCTGTTGCAACAGGCACTGCCAAAAATTCTCTCCCCATCTTTCTTACAGGCTCCTTTTAAGACTCTTTTCAATACAGTAGCTTTGTATTGAAGGCTGCAATTACTTGGACTATGCACAATACATCAAGGGTAGAATTAGAAAACATACTCAGTGGGGTATTTTTAGTGGTGCTATAGTCACAGTATTCACCTTGCCTTCACCAGCTGTGGGAGCATTGGTCTGGTCACATAGCTCACACCATCTCTGTCCTGAAAGCAAAGACATAAACTCTAACTTAAGTAGAGATACTGAAGCTAGACTGAGGCTTGCTAGAGAGACTATAGGCACTGTTGCAAGAGAGGTCACTAGAGGCTGCAAAGCCCATTTAAGAATCCAGCTAAAAGTTTCTAGCTGCTGCAACTTCTTTCTCCAAATCATCTGCCCAGAAATTCATAGCAGACTGTCCCTGCAAGCTGCAGTCACATATTAACTGTAGTATGGGCACATACTTTATTTTACTCAGGAATTTTAGTGGTCAAGCTCTCTATGTATTCATCAGAGCTGACTGGCAATCAGAAACTATTTGTTGGTGAGAATTTTGTAACCTCTCTCCAGGGGACGCTATTGACAGAGGATTATTCTCAAACTATGTAAGAAATTAAAGTGCTTTTTTCTTCATTAGTACATTCAACTCTCCTGGTGAGTAATACAACATTAGCAAGGCATTCATAATTCTGTAGTAGTCATTGTCCGCACATGGATTTCCTCTGAAGAACTAACCCCCAGGTTCTCACCCTGTTTTACTCCACACTCATTTGCAGGTTCCCCAGTTGGAAGGAGGCAGATCACTGTTACTTCTCAGCCAGAAACCTGGAACTTTTTCATTTCTTCATAAAAACCTTGATATGGCTTCCTCCAGATCTCTCTTTTTTTCAGACCCCAGCTGAAGGGCTGTACCTCTTCTGCTGGCAGTTTAGGACCGTATTTTGCTGTGGGATCTGTCCCTCCCAGCTTTTCTGTCTGTGCAATATATTAAATTTGCCTGCTCCCTTACACTCACCAACAGTAAAATTTTTGTGCTGTATGAGCTGACTTGCTTGAGAGCTGAAACCCATTTCTGCATCTGAGCAGGCAGGGATTTTGGAGGAGAGCAGGGAACTCTTATTTCAGATCCCTGTAGCCTTCTTCCATCTCCAGAGACAGACTCTGCACTTCCATTCCCATCCTGTGCTTGCCAGAGCTGGGTTAGCACCCCTGCTCTGCAGCAGTTACCAGAGTGGCATCTCTTACAGTGCTGCCAGTGAGATAGCAACAAGGACAACAAACACCGGCAGCTTATGCTCTGCCTTGCAGGGAACAAGAATGCCAAGGATCTGGCTGGATCCTAACACAACCCTGCACAGGCAGGTGCTGACAACAAACAGCTCTGGAGCTGCACCAGCCCTGCTGAGCCAGCTCTGGTGGGAAGCCCACTGGCAGGGCCCCCTTAGGCACCCTTCAGTCGCACGCCGGAGGGCATCCAGCACTGCTTCATGATAAGAAATGAATAAAACACCTGATACACTGCAGAATGTGAATTGAGCCATCTGTGTAAACACACATAATCCATCTTTTTTTGCTGGCCATAAGCATTAACCTACATACCTGCTCAAGTTTTTTACCTTTGCATTATTTCCCAGTGGCAAAATGATGCCAACATTGATTTCCCCCTTGCCCCCACCTGTCATTATCCGGGGTCTCAAGTGGAAACAACTTTGCCTTCCTCCCAAAACCCTCACTGCCCTTGACAGGAGGCATTTTTATTTAATGAAGACAGTTACACTTCAGTTAAAGGTGTCAAGTGAATTATTCATGAGCTCCTTTATCTCCAAAGCATTCCAGCTGCTTTATCTCACTGTAGAATTGTAAAAGAAAATTAAGGTTTTTTGTGGAAGTGCAGCTGTTGCTTTGAAAAGCATCTGTTTACCAACTAGTACTAGGAGACAGCAACATCCTCAGCTTCTGCTGTCAAGAGGTAAAAGAGCAGCAAAACTAGGCAAACATATACTGGAGAGAAACGAGCATAACTGATAACATCAGCACTGTGAGGAAATCAATATCCAGATATTTTTAGGTACCTCATTTTCTGCAATTAATGTCTTGAGCAGTATTGAAAAATGGAGCAGCTGAGCTTTTTCACCCCTCTATATTCCTGTTTCTTTGACATATGATGTTCTTTACTGTGAGGTGTTTCATTCCAGACCAACTGTCACCACAGTATGTTGATCTATATCATGAGGAAACCAACACAGTTAGCATAGCTATACACAAGTGCAACAGTCTTTGTGTTTCATCTAATTTCAGAGCCAAGATCCACATAAGCTGATTCAATTACAGAATAGAAATCACTGCAGTGACTGTGAGCCTTATTCTTACTTCACTGGCCACAGTTATTTGCACAGATGTTACAAAAGAAAAGATGATTTTGTTTTTTCCTGCTGATATTTTAGCATTGTGGAAGTACAAGTAAGCTATGTTTAGAAACATTGGTAAAAAATTGCCATGTCCTTAGAAGCCAAAGCAGACTACTTAGGAGCAGCTTGCTGAACTTACTACAGCACTCTGGATGCTTGTGAGAGCAGGCGTGCTGCAAGCTTTTGCCCTTTACCAACTCCATCCTTCACCCTTGTGGAGAAAAGTTCTGCTTTAAAAGACAAGTTACCATGATTTATACTTTCACCTCTTCTTTATAACATTACTGTGAAGTATTTTCTCA
Organism: Agapornis roseicollis; assembly: GCA_002631895.1. Taxonomy (NCBI): domain Eukaryota; kingdom Metazoa; phylum Chordata; class Aves; order Psittaciformes; family Psittacidae; genus Agapornis; species Agapornis roseicollis. The sequence goes on from NDXB01001358.1 coordinate 18,849, forward strand.
TAATCATTTAATCATATAGAAAGTGCATCTCTGTCTATGCATATTTTTACAGTCTACAACCTGTTTGCCGATGACACCAAGCTGTGTGGTTCGGTGGATCCGCTGGAGGGAAGGAATGCCACCCAGAGGGACCTTGATACATTTGTGAGGTGGGCTGATGCCAATCTCAGGAAGTTTAACCATGCCAAGTGCAAGGTCCTGCACCTGGGTCAGAGCAATCCCAGGCACAGCTACAGGTTGGGCAAAGGGGAGATTGAGAGCAGCCCTGCAGAGAAGGACTTGGGGGTGGTGGTCATTGAGAACATGAACATGAGCTGGCTTCAGTGTGCGCTTGCAGCCCAGAAAGCAACCGTATCCTGGGCTGCATCAACAGGAGCGTGACCAGCAGGTCGAAGTAGATGATCCTGCCCCTCTACTCTGCTCTCCCCTTGTGAGACCTCACCTGGAGTATTGTGTGCAGTTCTGGTGTCCTCAACATCAAAAGGACATGGAGCTGTTGGAACAAGTCCAGAGGAGGGCCACGAGGATGATCAGGGGACTGGAGCATCTCCTGTATGAAGATAGACTGTGAAAGTTGGGACTGTTCAGCCTGGAGAAGAGAAGGCTGCGTGGAGACCTCATAGCAGCTTTCCAGTATCTGAAGGGGGCCTCTAGGGATGGTGGGGAGGGACTCTTCATTAGGGACTGTAGTTATAGGATAAGGGGTAACAGGTTCAAACTTAAACAGGGGAGGTTTAGATTGGATATAAGGAAGAAATTCTTTACTGTAAGGGTGGTGAGGCACTGGAATGGGTGGCCCGGGGAAGTTGTGAGCGCTCCATCCCTGGCAGTGTTCAAGGCCACGTTGGACGAAGCCTTGGGTGACATGGTTTAGTGTGAGGTGTCCCTGCTTATGGCAGGGGGGTTGGAACGAGACGATCTTAAGGTCCTTTCCAACCCTAACTATTCTATGATTCTATGACTCTATGATACGCTACATTCCATCATTTAGCAAATATAGCTGCATATTAAATAATTCATTTTTATGTTTCATTTGTCAATCTTTGTTCCTGTAACAGGACAGAAGTAACATCGTGTAGGCTATCTTACTTGTGACATTTGCTAAGTTTGGGCACTTTATTTTTTTAAACCTCAATATTTATTTTTGTGTACAATGTTTCATCTAGAATTGTCCTAATACAATGGCATCTTTCCGCAGATACCATCTTCAGTTATCAACCAAAGCAACATTTAAAAATGTGATCATAATCTTAAAGGCTCAAACATAAAGATAAGGAGATACATAATCAGAAATAGGTTACTATATTCAGTGCAGAAGTAGATTGCAATTACTCCTAATTAATTCTCGTGCTACTGAGATTGGTATCTGGTTTAATGTAGCTGCCTTGCCAACTGGATGATAATTTCTTCCTCTGAAGATTTTTCTCAATTTTAATTTAACTTATAACACAATATTTGGCTAATAGCTGCTGTGGCAGCTATAGTGCTTTTTGTCTCTGTTGTATGTGATGCTAAATTTCACAGATGGTCAGAAGAAGCTACAAGAGAGTGTTTCTTGAATTTGAGCAATGCTCAGTTCATAGGGCAGATCTTGGGAAAGGAAAGAGGGATCAATAGGCTGATTGTTTCCATCAGTAATCATTGGACTGAGAAAAGCAAGGGGAAAAAAAAAAAAAAAGATGGATCTACCAAGGAAAAAAGAAAAAGCTTCAGTAATGATGTTATGAGAGATCCCTGTGTCCTGGCTTGAGTGACTTCACCAAGTAAAAGGTGACACCAGTGTNACAATAATCACTGAAAAAAGCAAGGGGAAAAAAAAAAAAAAAGATGGATCTACCAAGGATAAAAGAAAAAGCTTCAGTAATGATGTTATGAGAGATCCCTGTGTCCTGGCTTGAGTGACTTCACCAAGTAAAAGGTGACACCAGTGTCTTCAAGTCTTTGGAAAAGTACAACCTTATTGACTAAGGCTTTCTGCCCACGTTGTGAAGGTAGAGACAAAACGAAAGAGTGCTCTCACTGGGGATAGTTGGTGCTCTCCCTTCAGCTCCCTGTGGGCACCCACATAACCGAACAAGAGAGGAATGTGGGAAAACCTTATCTCAGAAAGTCTCTTTTTTCTATTATTATTGTTATTTTTTAATTAGGAATTCTGATAACTAAATTACTTTCCAATTGCATAACTCTGCTGAGTTCTCTCAGGATAAGATATAAGGAGTTTTCTGAATCTATAAGCTCATCAAGAGCTTACTAGAGCTGACACAAAAAAATCCACAAAAGAGAATCTGTCCTTCTTGCGAACATCACCAGCTATAACGTTTGTCATATGGCTTTGATTTATAAGTACTCCAAGCAGAAGATTGCCGCTGAACATCTGTTCACTGCATTTCCCAGAGAGACTGGTTTTGTGCTGCAAATTTCAAGCATCTCCGAAATTACCATGCAATTCCAGCAACTTTGCTCCTCTTGCTGAAATGTTCTTAATGAGGGTAACTTAGGAACAATCTATTTGCCTGAAAACTGAAAAATGCCTACATACTTTTAAAATTCCTGCACATTTTTTAAATCTTGAAGGAATTTGCAAAACTTATGCCCAGTCATCCTGCTCAGCTTTTCTTTTTAACTTTCTTTTATCTTTGCATTTAATTTTCTTTCCATTGCATTTCCTATGACTGGGGAAGTTTTTTTGACTTTTTAGAGGAGGACTTTTCATTTAGATGCCTGCTCAGGATGCACTTCTTCATTAAAGCTTCCATAAAGATTCACTAAAAGGGAAAATTATATTTTAATGTTTGAGATCAGGCTTCACCTGGCATGCTCACTTACTGCAAATCTTTGCAGTACTATCTATCTTACAGTAAATTTTTAGGGCATTATCCTGCACATGCTTAACTTTGCAATTGTGTAACCCTGCGTAAATTCAGCGTTATTTAATGGATTTTAAAGTGAAGCAAGTACAAAAAGATCTGGCCCTCAAGGTATGGGATTACCTGACTCTATTTACACAGCAAAAGTTGGCACAATAAAGACTCAGTTATGCTACAAAGCATAGCAAAATTCACCCCAAAACTCACTATAGCCATTCCCTGGGTTTGACTGTAAATCTTCATAATTTATTAAATTTTTCATATTGTTTTATCTCAATATTGCAAGATAATAAATATTACATTGATACACAAGCTTTTCTAGAAATGAATACATTTTTCTGTACTTGCATTAGGATATAGAGTTATTACAAATGTATCTTGTTTACCTTGAATGGCCAAAGAAAAATAAATTAGCAACCAAACCAAAACAAATTCCAGGATCTCTCTAAGCAGTTCTTACTCCTTCAGACCACAGAAACATAGAACTTTGGGTGGGTTTGGGAGGGAAGAGACCTTAAAGGTCATACAGTTCCAACCACCCTACCATGGGGCAGGGGCACCTCCCACTAGACCAGGCTGCTCAAAGACCCATCCAACCTGGCCTGGAACACTGCCAGAGATGGGGCAGCCACAGCTTCTCTGGGCAGCTTGTGCCAGGGCCTCACCACAGTCACAGTGAAGAATTTCTTCCTTATATCTAATCTAAATCTACCCTCTTTCAGTTTAAACCCATTTTCAATTGTCCTATCACTACCTACTCTTAGAAAAAGTCCTTGGGGCTGTTCAGCCTGGGGAAGAGAAGGCTGCGTGGGGCAGGGTGGTTGGAACTAGATGATCTTAAGGTCCTTTACAACCCTAACTATTCTATGATTCTATGATTCTCCAGAATTTTTGTAGGTCTTTTTAGGTATTGGAAGGCTGCTTTAAGATCTCCCTGGAGCCTTCTCTTCTCCAGGCTGAACAGCCCCAAATCTCTCAGCCTGTCACACAGCAGAGGTGCTCCAGCTCTCTGATCATCTTTGTGGCCTCCTCTGCACTTGCTCCAACAGGTCCACCTCCCACTTGTGTTGGGGGCCCCAGAGCAGGGTGCAGTATTGTGGGAAGGGTCTCATGAAAGCAGAGAGGGAGAACCACCTCCTTGCACCCCTGGTCAAGCTCCTTTTGATCAGCCCCCAGGATTCAGTTGTCTTTCTGAGCTGCAAGTACGCATTGTTGGCTCGTGTTGAACTTCCCATCAACCAACTCCCCCAAGTCCTTCTCGTCAGGACTGCTCTCAGCTCAGTCTCTGCCCAGCTTGTTTTTGTGCTTGGGATTGCCTCAGCCCAAGTGTATCACCTTACACTTGGCCTTGCTGAATTTCACGAGGTTTGCGCAGTCTCACCTCTTGAGCCTGTCAAGGTCCTTCCAGTGTGTCAACTGCAGCATATAGCTTGATGTCATTAGCAAACTTACTGCGGGTGCACTCAATCCCACTGTTGCTGACAAAGACATTAAACAGTTCTGGTCCCAATACCAATCCCTAAGTAACACCACTCGTCACTGTTCCCCACTTGGACATTGAGCCATTGATCACAACTCTTTGAGTGCAACCATCTACCCTTACCCTTACCCACCGTGTAATCTACCTATTCAATTCATGTCTTTCTAGTTTACAGACAAGGACGCCTTGCGGGACAGTGTCAAATGCTTTGCACAAGTCCAAGTTGATGTCATCAGTTGCTCTTCCCTTATCCACCAACACTGTCACCCCATCATAGAAGGCCACAAAATTTGTCAGGCACGATTTGCCCTTAATGATGCCATGTTGGCTGTCAGCAATCCCCTCCTTATTGTCCTTACAGAGTTTCCAGGATAATCTGCTCCATGGTCTTGCTGGTCAGTGAGGTGAGACTGACTGGCCTGAAGTTCCCTGGATCTTTCTTTTTTCCCTTTGTAAAAATGTGGGCTATGCTTCCCTTTTTCCAGACTGCCACAGCTTCTCAAATATGATGGATAATGGCTTGGCAATTTCATCTGCCCATCAGTTACATTGCAAGAAAATATACTCATAAAATTACAATCAATACACTGGAAATGTTTCTCCCTTAAGCTATCTGTAGTTTTGGAGAAAGTAAGACTTGACAAATGTATATTATTTAAACAATGTGGAAAGTACAACAGTGTTCAAAAATACAACTGCTCAAAAATTCATTATGTACACAGGGAACCTAGTAGTAAGAGCTTTGCTTTTGAGCCATCCTGCTTCGAAATGATTCTTCTGCGGCTTCATCAGATCTCTTTACTGCTTCCACAAGGCTATGCAACATGGACACTGTTTAACAAGTTTGTAACAAAGCAAAACCACCAGTCATCCTTAGGAGTTTTAATTTAGAATAGCAATCTTTTGTAAAACCTTTTGTCTCTAGCTGTGCATTTTTAGGACAGGCTAATCCTGAGTTTCACTCCAGTGTTCTTGTACCCAAACAGAGAGACTGCAATATCAGTTATGCACAGCATTGGAGCAGTGCTGTAGGAAATACTTGAAAAACATCCAACTGACCAAGCACAAGAGAGTAGCTACACATCCTGTGGCCTAATTCTAGCTGTTTTTCTAATATTAGGGCCAGGAGCTATTGATGTACCACGCCCAGAGGAGTAACAGGAAGGGCTGCATCTATTGCTTTGTTCAGTAGTGCTGCGTGACAAGGGGAAATACGGGATACCTCCAGGCAGACCCATGCAGGAAGAGATGAGCTTTCCATTGCTATGCTCTGACCAAGACAGGGGACAGAATGATTGCATCTAGGCAGCTTCCCACTCACAACCATTTCATGTACAGCTAACCTGGGGAAAAGGCAGAGGTCTGAAACACTTCTTTCTTTCTCTCTTTCTCTCCTTATCTCTTTTTCTTTCTTTCTCTCCTTTTCTTCATCTCTTTGCCTGCCAGCCTGCCCATCTGTCTGCCTGCCTCAGCTGGTCTCCAGTGTTACAAAATTGCTGCAGTTTAGAACTGAATATTCAAGAGTGGCATCAGCCATAGATTCCAAATGATGCACTTGGGCACAGAAGCAAGCTTTTCTGATCTAAAGGACTGTATCCTCTGACAGAAGTGAAGAAAGTCCTCTAGCACTTGCAAAGAGAAGAGAAGGGAAAAGTACCTTGTGGGGGGAGGTCCAGTATCAGAAGATATGGAACACAGTCATAAGTCACTGGAAAGAAGGATGAGAGAGGGATGATAGGAAAGGTCCCATGTCACCCAAAGCCAGGGCCAGGAACAGTAGGATCACTCAAAGGAGGGAGAGCAAATAGGGCAGGTGCAGCCTAGGAGATGCTCTTCTCTTCTTTCAATTAAAAGATACATCTAAAACCTGATCTCTCCTTTTTACTGTGCCACTGATCGTTCTTACATCTAGAGCTTTCCTTGCAGGTGTTGTGTTTCCATGCTCCTCCATGGGAAACTTCTCTCATGTGCAAACTACTCCTGATGAACATCTGTGTGACACTCCGTTAAGCAACACTGGAAATCCTGAAGCTAACACCAAAGAGCTGGTATCTAACCACAACCTAGCCAAGTGCCATTCATAGATGGTAGCTTGAATTCAAGAAGGGTAGTTCAGCCACTAGCCTTCACCTGAACTTGCCGGCTTAGGCATGGGCAGCTGTACCACTCTGATTAGCAGTCTAGTGGGTCTGGCTCTTGCATGGGATCTCTGAACTCAGCTGTATTGTGGAGTCTTGTCGTCTGTACAGAAAACTGAGTACCTTCTGACCCATGTAATCAAATTCTACATTTCACCAGCTTATTTCTTATTAGTCACCATCATCACACCTGAAGTGGTTCCAAAGTCAGTCAGGAATAATCTGATTGCTAGTCCGACACTGACTTCATTTGCTCCCCATCACCCTTTGAGAGAATCTGAATGCCAACTATTGCCTGTATCTCACAAGAGACTGCATGTATCTCAAAAGTCTGCTGAACAAGTAGAAGACATTTTCTCTGTGCTACTAACAAAGGGTCTGTAGACCTACATAGCAAATGTAGCAAAGGTAACAGCAGTACCAATTTTTTCTGAGTCTTCCCAAGATAAACTTCTCAATCACAAGACTGTAATTTATCCTCCTTATATGCACCTTATTTCTCCACTATGATGAGACTTAATAGCTAATCTCTATACTGAATAATAACATGTCAGCTGTCAACTGCCTGGAATACTTACAGTGGGGGGGGGAAATGAAAAATTTTGTAAATGACAAAGCAAATACTATTTTAACAATATTTAATCTTTGCTAGTCAGTAGTGGCAATGAAAACATGTGAATAAATAACAAGATTTTATATAATAATTAACATGATGTTGCCTCAATAACATAACATTGAGAGCTCAGCTGTGGTCTATTTTACCTGTGCAGACTCCTATTTGGCTTCAGGGGCTCTGATGGTCAGAGTCTGTCCCTGCTATAGGATGTCTTTACTAGGAAATGGGAAGACCTTCTTCTGTGCTGCTGATAAACAATGCCTGGTTCAAATGAACACCACCCAGGTCTCTGAGGTTTCTTTACTTTAAAAGCGATATCTGAAGTATCTGTTGGGAGCTTGGAGGGGTGGGAGAAGGGAAAGCCACTACACTACAGTAGTATAGAGACTATGCAACCCAGCCTATCCCTGCTGCCTGAGTGCTTGTTCCATCACCCTGCCCAGCTCCAGACAAACCCCACCTTGTGAGAGAGGTTATTAAGAGATAGAGAGGTCATTGTGTGGTGCTGCAGATGAGGGAGATGCAGCTCTGCCTGCTAAAAAATATGGGCCATCTATGTTTTACTTCATCCTTGTATGTGACATCTGAGAGTTGGGAGGTTGCTACCGCAGTGCAGGTCAGGCAGCAGTTACAGTTGCTCTTGCACAACAAGCAATGCAGTGGAAGTACAGCCCTTCCCAAACTGATGCTTAATGATTTGTCAAGTGCAGGTTACAAGGTTTATGTCACAGTGCACATTCCTGCAGAAAATGCTTGTCTGGGTACTTTCTGCAATTGCAGGGACATTGGTGTAGCTGTGTTTGGTCTGGGAAAATCCATCATAAATGGAATTTATTTTTCTGCTAACAGCAGAAGCTGTATAGTACTGCAGCTGATTTGTTTGTGGTTTATACAGTGTTCATGAATTAGCTAGGGGACAAGGTGGACCATTTGCTGTGTTAAAATGTAAATAGGAAAATGGCATAAGGGCATAGTGTTTGCCTTAAAGGGAATTTACTTAGGTCAAAACTGCATGTGAAGCATGAGACTGTAGTAGCAGCATTGAAAGCCCTTTTTTGATCATCAGGTTATCTTACAACAGAATGCTTCTAAGAACAGTTTTCCGAGTCTGAAGGCAAAAATGTTAAGAAAGATGCAAATTAGCCAAAGGACACACGGCAGAGTGCATGTGCAGTGAGTTTTCACTTAATTGCAATTACTTCAAATGGAAAATCTACACTCTGCTTTGCATTAATGGCTTCTCTGCAATGATTAATGTCTCTGTGCCTTTCTGTGATTATTTTTCACTTAAGAGTGTGATTGCCAGTAACAGTTTGTCAAAGAAACAAATGATGGAATATTAGCCACCTCACCAAGCACTATGAAATTTTCTTTAATTAATTAAATCTATGCTGTTGTATTAGCCTCTTCTTCCTAACATGCATTCCCTTCCTTTTCCACAAGAATACAGTTAACTTCCACAATATATTGCAAGATCTTTTATCTTGTGTCTATGGGAGAAGACAATAGGTCCCTCTTTTTATTTATTTGCTTATTTAGTTAGTTAGTTAGTTTTAAGGTTTTGGGTTTTTCTCTACGTCACTTCCAAGATCATGTCGATCGGCCCCTGGCAGCACTTTTGGGTTCAGGCTTTCAAGTGTGCTGACAATGTGACCTTTAGGAACCATTGCCCTGCAATATGGTAAAGCTGTGTGTATTCTAATTGGAACTGGGTATCTAGTTAGTTGCTGAAAGCTTTGTGAATTTCCTGAGTTAAAGTATAAATGATAGAGAAACCATACTCTAATGCTTGGTTTGTTGAGTGACCTTGTGCATCTATGGAATATAAAGGTAAGTGGATAATCTTTTGAAATTAAAACTAAAAATAAATATGCATCTAATTTTATTTTATTTCATTTCATTTACGTCATGTGGAGCCATTGTTAAAAAAAAATAAGCTGCAAGGGGCTTTGATGAAATTAATGTTACCTAAAAAGCAGTATACTATTATTGGCCTTGCCTTTACACAGATGTGTGCAGGGGCTTTGCCTTATGCCACTAAAGCTCACACTGCATCTGTAAATCTTTGTAAAAGGGCTTTGTAAAAGGACTCTTCTAAACGCAATTAGGTGTGGTATCATTATAAGTTACAAAACTTCCCCAGAACTAAGAAACTGCACATTCCTGTAAATCAAAGCAATTCAAGTAATTATTGTTTGCTAGAAAAAATAATGTCAGTTATGTAAACTGAACTGAAATTTGACTTCTGAAAGGATGGTTTAGATTTGTGTGTGGTCCTGCTTCCCTCCCCACCCGAATAATAAATATACAGTTGTCAAATATTTTATGACACCAGCTTCTATACTTTATTATGTACTTAGCTGCTTACAGAAAAAAACTATCAGGAGCTGCATTCTCCCCAGTCTGCTCAGAGAAGGCAGTTTTCACCTATGATGCCATCTAATTTTGAAAACCATGAATTGGTCAGAGCTGGAAACAGTTCCTATTTCATAGCGGTTTTTTATGCATTAGAGGAAGTAACAAGCTGGAAAACAGGGAATCAAATTTTACAGTTAATTAACAATTTTTCCTGTTTTTCTTAGACATGGAATATCTTCATGCAAGCAACAAGGCCAATAATAGTAACAGTATTCACAAGCTGAATCAATACATGAAACTACAAGCTTGCTTATTATACTCCAAACATGCCTGATGCCATGGCTGGGAAACCTGCCTCACCAGTTGCTTGTCATCAAAATCTCCTTTCATTTTGCAGAGAGTAAATAAAAAGAGTTGGTATTAGGAACAATAGGTGAGATTAATTCAGATTTGGGAAAAGCTAAATCACAGTTTTTCAGTCAACCATTTGGATTCATTTCCAAAGCTTCACTTGGTGATATGTGGGGCATTTTCACTGTCAATGGGTAGCAGCTGCCATCCAGATCTCATGCCTTTGAACCAGGGAAAGTTTGACATGATCTAAACCATAAAGCTAATGAAGCAACATACAGATTTGAGAGATCCGTATTTGGTTATACTGCTTAGATAAAAATAGTTCCCAGGATACCCTAATACTAAAATACTGGGAGGGATTCTTTTACTGGGGGATTATGTATTCTATGTCACATTATATGTGACAATTTACACTGATGATTTTGGATATATCTATCATACACATGATTCCTATTCCTACCAGCACTTCTTTGGAAGTCATATTTTTTACTATGACTTTGGTCTCCCTCCCACACGCAAACATACAATTGTTTGCAGGGCTGCTGCTGGCTGCATTTGGAGCAAGTCATTGCATTACTAGTTGGGTGGGGAGGGAAGCAGGAAAGGAGGACCACACACAGATGTAAACCGTAGTTTGATAAGTCGGATTTCAATCCAGTGTACGTTACTGGATTTATTTTTTTCCCAGCAAACAATAAACACTTGAATTGTTTTGATTTACTGGTACATAGCATTTCTTAGTTATAGGGAAAATTTATAACCTGTAATGACATCACAACTTCCCTGTAAACAGGAAAGTTGAATATCTCTTCCTACAATAATTGTATGGCTTCTGTTATCACAAACTGCCTCTCAGTCTGATCCAAGGAATGCTAATGAGAGCTTTAAAGCATGTGAGGACCATCAGTGTCATTGCACAAGGCGCACTAGACCATACAGAAAGTGGCTCTGGCACACAGAGTGGGCTAAAGCTCCCCCTAAGTGTTGGGCTCAGCAGAGTAGATGAGTGGGTTTGGCTGCAGAGGTGGCAGGCACCTGAGCATCCCCCTTTATTCCCCAAAGGGGTGCTCATGCCCACGGGGTGTTCAGCTCACACCTATTACACTTGTAAGCTCACATTTCTTTTAACAGAAATAGAGTCTGGCTGTCTCCCTCAGCTCATGGGGGGGTCAACTCTTTAGTGTATTGGAGATGGCAGGTTGGAGTTTACAATAGTGGGGTGGACCATTTTTGAACACAGATACTGTGTCCTTTCTGATGGGAATGGGATGTATCAAGAAAGGAATGCAAGTTTTACAGGTCAAGCAAGAAGAGAAAATTGTCTAAAGATACAAAAAAACCCCAAAGCTGTGGTGTTTGCAGTAAGAGGTGTGGCTGGTAGGACAGACTATTGTGTTCTGGGACAGTGGGTGTTTCCCCTATCTTCCTGCCTTGGGCCACCTTAGAAACACTTAAAAAAATGAGCCTGAAACATCAACAAAGGTCAAACAGTGTCTGATGGGTTGTTGGAGCAGAGATTTTTTTGTGATGAGACATTGAGCTGGTCAGTTATCAATGACAATCTTCAGACACAGGAAAATGCACAATTAGTACAAATTGCTGACAGTATTTTCCTTTGCTTATCTGCGTAACATCTCTCTTGTTCAGGATGAGCTGTAGGACAGCTGTTCTGCCAAAAGCTAGCTTGGGAATATTATTCTGTTATCATAAGGGTCATACAGTTAAATAAGTCAATAGTTAGGCAAAGCCTGACATCGTCTCCCCATGGCTGGTACCATTTCCTCTGATCAGAAAAAGGCTAGCAGCATCCAACATCTTAGGACTCTCCAGGGGAAGAACTCAGCTCAGCAGAGCCTTCTCAAGAGGATTCATGGAAAATTACCTTACTCCTTGAAATGCCACAAAGAACTTCTGGACAAAAAGCTGTGAAAACCAGCTTGAGAGCCACAAACATCCTCTTTGCTGGGATGTACCCAGCCCCACCTCCCACCTTGGGTGAATGCCTGCCTAACTTCCAAGGTGGTGTTCAATCTCCAAGGAGAACACTTGCAGTGTCACTGCTGGCAGAGGAGGGTTGGAGTTTTGCCTCTGTAACAACGGCCTCTCTGCCCTTAATGTCAAAGCACAAACTGTAGAGAACATGGTGAGATGCTTCTCTGGTAACTGCCATGGCTGAGCTATTATGCCTCAATTCAGGTGTGACACGTATTGCAGTGTCACTGCTGTGCTTTCAGCAGCAGGCAGCACTTTTGGAAACATTCCCATCATCTCAGGAACGAAAACCGAGTTCTGCCAAGCTCCACAAGCATGGGCACCGCAGTTGGGTGGGAAACCCTTGAGGGCTAGGAGGGATGTGGCAAAGATGGGCACCATGCAGTGGTGGCATGGGATGGGTGAGATGAGCCACCCAGCTGCATTGAGGGGTTGCAACGCCTCTGCACCTGCTGGGTGGCAGTGGTGGCGGTGCAGGACTCCTGTGGGCCTGTCCTGGTGCCAAACGCAGGACACATTTAAGATTAATCACAGAATTACAGACTTGTTTGGGTTGGAAGGGACCCTAAAAATTACCTAGTTCCAACCCCCTGCCATGGGCCAGGGACACCTTCCACTAAACCAGGTTGCTCAGAGCTCTGTCCAACCTGGCCTTGAACGCTGCCAGGGATGGGGCACAGCTTCTCTGGGCAACTTGTGCCAGTGTCTGTGCAGTGCCTCATGACACAGTGAAGACCTTCCTAATGAAGACTCTTCCTAATACCTAATCTAAATCTCCCCTTTTTCAGTTTAAAGCTATGCCCTCTTCTCCTATCCCTTCATGCCCTTGTAAAAAGACCCTCTCCAGATTTCTTGTAGGCCTCTTTAGGTACTGGAAGCTGCTCCAAGGTCTCCCCGGAACGCAACCAGCTAAAACAAAAGAAAGGGGATAAAAAGGCGCCAGGCGAGGGTCAGGGTGACTACAGGAGAGCCCTGCGAACCGCCTGCCGCCGGAGTCCGCAGGCAGGGCCTCTGAGTGCTGGGCGGAGCGGCTGGCCGAGGCGGGGCCGGCGGCGGGGGTTGGAGCACGGCGGAGTTGGGGCATTGCGAGGCGCTCACCGGAGGGGGGCGGGGGCTCCACCTTCGCCGCCGCATCGCGGCACCGCCTCCCTCCCGCCGCACCTCCCGCCCCATTCCCCCCGCTGCCCCGCCGCGCGTTGTGCGTGCGTCGCCCCGCCATGGAGCAGGGGCCAGCGGGGGGGCCCGCTGCTGGTGCCGCTACCGCTGGCACCGGGGGTCTGCTCCTGCCGCTGAGCGAGAGCGAGCAGCAGCGCTACTCCGAGCTCTTCTCGCGGTGCTGCCCGCCCCCCGAGGCGGCCGCCGGGGGCAGCAGTGTGGGCGAGCTGTTCCGGGCCTCGCAGCTGCCCCCGGACACGCTGCACCAGGTGGGTCGGGGGGCGGCCGGCTCGCCCCGAACTTGCGGGGTGTGGGGAGGGAGGGATGGGAGCGGACCCGCTCCCTCAGCCCTGCGGGAGAGGCGCTGCCTCTGCTCGAAAGTTAAGGGCTGCGCGGTGCCCCTGTGCCTCTGCGGGGCTCTGTGCGCGGCGGTGGGTGCGGGCGCGGAGCAGAGCGCTGCGGGAGCGGGGCACGTCCTCTCAGCGCGGCGGCGCGGACTGTGGCGGCGGGGCTGCTTGGTGCTCGCTGCCTTGTCAGGCAGGCTCCCCGTGCTGCTGGCGTTCTGCAGCCGCGTTCCTTGCCTCCTCCCCGGTGTTGGTGTCCATGCCACGGCGCGGGGTTCCGCGCAGCCTGTGCGGAGCGCGGTGTGCCGGCAGGGTCGGTGATGGCACGGCTTTCTTCAGCCGGGCCCCTGGATCTCACACAGAAGCAGCTGTGTTCGCAGAGCTGTAAAGGACGTGGTGTGTCCAGTTACTGCCTTAACACTGGTGCTCTTCTCTAACTGATGTTTAATTGACAGAAATGCTGTAGGTGAAATGATATTGCAGTGTTTGCATGCTTGTTCTTGAGAGCAAATACATTTAGGTTTGAAGTAAGAGGGTCTCATGTCATCAGGGCAGAAGGGGCCCAGAAGTGGTCCCCAACAGTGATAGGGAGACGCAACCCTCCTTAACTGTGGGGGGGAAGCTCAGTCGGTGGGCACGAAGGCTTGTGTCATCCAGTTTCCAGTGACAGGGATATACTTGCAGTATTCCCCACCTGTGGGGTAGTGATTTGAGTAAAGCACCATAGCTGCGTAATACTTCTGGCAATAAACTAAACAGAGGTAGGGTATTCCTGCTTTTCTGAAGTTTTGCTTACAGGAATTCTGTTCTTCAGGAGCTCTTTATTTATCAAGCAGAAAAGAGTTACACTGAAATTGAGCTGAAATATACTTGTACCTGGGTACTGCCTGAGGGTACCAACCTGCTTTCCTAATAGCTATCAGGTCATCTCGTAATGACTTATATAAATTCACATTTTACAGGTGATTATGAACGAAAATTATGATATTTCAAGGATGTTTTCCCTCTCTTACTTGCGTTGTTTACCAGGTCTGTAAAATCAAAAATGTCACCAAGTACTGTAGTACTGCTTCATTTTAAGCCGCACTGGAGCCTTGGTCTTGCAGGTGAATGGGGTGGTGAAAGTACATTTTTCATGCAGATCTAGCATCAGGAGTTGGTCCTTTGCAAAGAGGAAGAAGAGGGCATTTAATTTCAAATAAGAAGGTATATTTAAGAAACTTGTTAAAGACTTACCAGTTGATTTGTGTGACTTTGATATTAGTAATTTCATTTTCCAAAGATGTATGGAAAAACCCTCTTATTTTTGCTTTGTACTTCCTTACCTTATCATATAAGTGAAATTTATTATCATACTATTATCAGAATATGTTTTGGGGGTCATTTTATAGTAATGTGTAAATTAAGCCTGAGAATTCTGGGGTTTTATTTAATGCTTTTTGTTGGCTGTTACTGTTTTTTCAGGTATATTTATGCTGTGAGAATGTTACTGGAAAATAGCCCTGTAATTTGCTTTAGGAACATTCAGAAAATAAGGCCAGTGGGATCTGGGGATGTTTGTCTTCCTTAGTGCCCTCCCCCTCTTGTTCATATGGCATTAATCATAGGCTTTCTGCTCTATGGCTACAGTGCCTGTCCTCAGAAACTACTGCTGTCAGGTGTTCTTACTAATATTTAATGGAATTTAAGTAAAAAAGAATTAACATAATGTATTGGGGGGAGGGGAAGAAAAATGGAAATGTGGATGTTTTTTCAGGGGGAAGACCGCACAAAGTTGTTCGAGATATTTGCTGATAGTTTGTCTTTTATAATCCTCAGAAAATGCAGTCTAATAGTTTCTGTTTAAAGAACCCCACCATTCTTACAATTATGGGAACCAGGCACAGAGGTGCATGGCAGATGTTTTATGCTTATTACAGGGAACACCCATTTTAGGCAGAGGCAGCTTGTGTGGGTTAAGATATTGAAATAATTGTTGACCATGGGAGTGTTTTGCCTTTTTCAGTGCTTTTTAAATCTTTGTGTGTCACAATTGGTGCTATACAGGCATCCCTACTGACCAGCTGAGAAATGGTCATGCTGAATTTTGCTGCGTCAGAAATGGGGAGATTTGGACTGGAAGCCAGTTCTGGATTTCTACTAAGCAGAGCCTGCACAGTCCAGAAGGTGCTTTACACCATTCCTTTGTTCTTGTCTGGGCTATGACAAGGAGCTGCTGTGGACCATTAGTAAGCAAGTTTACAGCTTTTTATTCTCAAGGTATTAATTGAGAAACAATTTTACAGATCAGTATGCTTCTAGAACTATGATTTAGTGCCACTGGACTTGAATTTGTACGTGTGTAAAAAGTGGAATAAATCTGTAAGAAAGAATGGGCCTTTCCTTATAGCCTGATGCTCATAACCATCATGGGAAATCTTCCATCTTTGTTAATGGTAATGGCAGAGTTTGCCACCTAGACAGAAATCATGTGGGTACATCCTGGCTGGAGTACTGCTGTTCAGTATGTCAGTTGCTGTGGGAAAAAACAGGGATGCGTGCTCCCAGGCAGCAAACAGGCAGGGGTTTTGATTGGTTTAAAGGTTAATTTAGTTCATCCAAGAGGCTATTTAGATGGAAGAGGCTGTGTAACAGTGAGCAGGTAGGGGATGTCAGAGCATGTGCCAGAAGCGGAAATGCTGGAATAAATGGAAAAATTCCAGGCCGTGGCCAGGTCAGTAGGAGCAGATGGTGTGCACCCGAGAGTCCTGGGTCTTGCTAAGAATGAAGTGATTGAACACAGATTCATTACACCCAGGCTCATTAAAGCCAGCTATTCTGCTGGACAGTAGGGTACAGCAGAAGTTGTACCTATTTAACTTTCCTGATGGGATCAAGGGGTGAACTTGTCAAGAATTATTTCAGTTCTGGAAAAATGGATGAAATTAGCACTAAAATTAAAACCATCAGACACTTTGTAGGGTAGAGAAGGGCATGACAGGGACAGGACAGCGTGGGTTTTGCAGACTGTATAATCATACCTCCCCATGTGCTGAAAGTCTTTGACTAGCCATATAGTGTGGTTAAGGGCAGAACCATTAAGACTTTATTTAGACTTGCACGAAGTCTGTGGCAGATCTTTCACCTTTTATCTTCAGGGGCTTTTAAAGTAACTCTGTAAAATGCCTATAATCTCTTATAGGCAGATCTGAAAGATCTGTGCTAGGATTGGTTTTAGTTTTGGTTTTATTTTTTTATTTTTAACAATATTTAAGTCAAAGGAGGAAGGAGCGGATTAGTCATGTGCCATGAGGTTATGTAGACTGTCGGAAATAGAAGAAACTTATCAGCATCAGCTGGACTTCTGTTTACCCATGTTGGTTGAGTTGAAGATGGTGCTCCTTATGGTTTGGCCCCTAATAAAGGGAAAAAGAACTGAATTTATGTGAAGAAAAACCCCTACAAAATAGATGTGTGGAAGTCACCAGAGCCACAGAAATATTACTGAGGTAAAGACAATCTCACAGTATAGCCTGTTACATAGGTCAGTACCGGTAATGCTGCTTGTGAGGGGAGAAGGCTGGCAGAGGTACTCTGGCAGTAGAAGTAAGAAGGGAGAAGGCACTGGGCAGGAGGCACTACTGATGGCCATTAGTAGATGACAACAACATGTCTGCATGCTCACAAGGGCAAACCCTCCCTGGGGTTTCTGGTCTTTTCCTTGGAGAAATCAGTTGGATTATGCTCCCTGTGCATATTGATATGTCAGTACACAAACTGTTATGCCACAGGTGTTGATGATGGCTGGTTTGCCTTGTCTCTGGTCAGTCAATTTGTGAACCCATTTTGAGTACAGCCTTTGCTCCTTGAGTCCAGGACCCCAAAGTGCCTTTTTTATGGGTGCCAAGTACCAATGGTATTGATGTCTGCATGGATTTCAGATAAAAGAGTGCTTTATAGAGTCATTGCGCACTGATCAGAAGAGGAGAGCTACCTTGTGCTGGTTTTACTGTGCCTTAAGAAATTAGGGAACAAGATTGGACTAAAGATTTACACTGAAATGCTTATCTTTTTTTATTAGTTTCTGACTTACCTTCAGACAACCAAGCGAGAGTATCTTTAATTTCCAGTTTTATAAACTTTATTCTGATATGTGGACTTGTACTGTATCAGCATAGAGACCCAAAACATTTTTTCCTCTGCAAATGAACACCTGTTGTTTTGAGCTCTGAGGGTGACAAATACTAATTGTGTGATGCTGGAGCTGCACAAATGCTGCATTTTTTTTTTAGCTGGGACTCTCCTTCCAGCTCTGTGTGAATAGGGAACACAGACCAGCGATCTTGTCTTTGTGAGTTAATTTGTGTTTATCACAGAATCACGGGATCCTAAGGGTTGGAAGGGACCTCGAAAGATCACCTAGTCCAACCCCCCTGTGAGAGCAGAGTAGCCTAGATTACATCACACCGGAACTTGTCCAGGCGGGCCTTGAATATCTCCAATGTAGGAGACTCCACAACCCCCCTGGGCAACCTGTTCCAGTGCTCTGTCACTCTCACAGTAAAGAAGTTCCTCCTGATGTTCACATGGAACCTCCTATGCTCCAGTTTACACCCATTGCCTCTTGTCCTATTACTGGACATCACTGAAAAGATCCTAGCTCCATCATCCTGACGCTCACCCTTTACATAGTTGTAAACATTGATGAGGTCACCCCTCAGTCTCCTCTTCTCCAAGCTAAAGAGACCCAGCTCCCTCAGCCTCTCCTCATAAGGGAGATGTTCCACTCCCTTAATCATCTTTGTGGCTGCGCTGGACTCTTTCAAGCAATTCCCTGTCCTTCTTGAACTGAGGGGCCCAGAACTGGACACAATATTCCAGATGCAGCCTCACCAAGGCAGAGTAGATGGGGAGGAGAACCTCTCTTGACCTACTAACCACCCCCTTTCTAACGCACCCTAGGATGCCATTGGCCTTCTTGGCCACAAGGGCACATTGCTGGCTCATGGTCATCCTCCCATCCACCAGAACCCCTAGGTCCCTTCCCCCTTCACTATTTTCCAGCAGGAAAATGACTTGTCTCTATAGTTACCCCTCTGCATTGTATCTTTGTGTTCAAAAAAGCAGAAGTGTGACTAGATTAAACAAACAAATTGCCAAGTTGTTATTTTTTTTTTGAAAAATGACACTAAGGGTTGGCTTATCTATATTTTTTAATTTTTATTTCCATAAACATAAATTATTAGCTGCATAACAGCTGGGGTAGTATTAACTGTCTGCTTCAACCAGGCGGAAAAGAGCAAGAACTGTGCCAGTTAAAACAGGAGCTTTTTGAGTGAGGAAGGTCTGGCTACTTTATAGAAGATAAAATTCACTCTGTTGTACCTCAGTAGAGAAAAGGAAAGGAAAACTGACATTTCAGTATCATTGTATCAGTACTTCTGGCCACAATTCCCCAAACTGTCGTTGCTGTTCTAGAATCACAATGAAACCTGTGTTTATGTAAGTAGGAACATTAAAATCCGGAGGTAAAATTCACAGTGGTATTGTCTATTAAAAAAAAAAAAAAACAAACCAACAAACCCAAACCAAAATAAAACTGGTGTTTCAAATCACAATGCAAACCCAGAAACTCCTAGGCCTGCTTGTCACAGGCATTGAGCGGGATGGTCAGAATTAGCCTGCTCAGGACCTGCAGCCTTCAGTAATTAACACTCACAACAACCGAGTATGAATTATTTTATTTTCTAATAAACTAATGCTTTGCTGTGCCAGTGATTTAAAATAACTCAAGAGGAAAAAGACTGGATGAAGCTGAGTAACTTCCTTCGTAAGAGTTTCCTGCTATATGAAGCTGGGATGATGATGAATGTTTATTATTACTATTTCTTAAAAATAATTGGTATTGTCATGGTACTTGCATACATGCAGTGGGTTCAGCAAACAGTTGACAATAACCTTGTTTATTTATGCATGTATCTAAAGTAGTATGCTGTCAGTATCGTGATGCTTATATACAGATTGATGTTGTTCGCAGTCTGTTTTGCATAGGAGATGTTATATGTGGGATTCACCTGTTTCAGTGGGCGAATCTAGCACAGACACCTACCACAAACACCTGCCACAAAGGAGCATTGGTATCAACTCTGAGAACATGAATTCATTTGAGCTGAAAAGTTTAGCCAAGATACATTCATGGAAAATGGAACAAGCATTTCTGTGACAAGGAATCAGGATAAATAATCTATTTAAATTTAAAATATTATGAATCATGAGAGACATTTGATGCAGTATTTGTAAAGCAAGACTCTTTGATGTATTAACATCTAAACATACCAACAGTATGGTAACATAAAAAATTAATGCGCAGCTTTTGAAGACAGTCAAACCAGTGAACGGCTGAGTTAGCGAATAATTAACTAGAAGAGGTTGCCGGAGTAGAGAGCCAACTGTGGACAAATTGAAACCCGCTCTTCCTGAACAAAGGGAATATTTTCTTTTCCCAGTGTATTAAGGAGCATTATTTAGTGACCACTGCATAAGATTGAGAACTCTGTCGGGAAGAACCAGGTTTGCTTTTGTTTTTCTTTTTTTCTCCCCACTGAAGTTTAGATACAATGATGAGGTGGAAGGATGTGGTGGGAGGAGAGCCAGCAGTTTAGTGATCTTGTAGGACATAGTGACCAGAAATAATCAGCTAAATCACTAGCTGCAAATTATTCTTAGTTTATTTACTGGTCTGTTTAATAGACAAAACATCTTTTTATAAACTTCCAAATGTTTGTATACATGAGAAATGTGTGGTTTTTGTTTCCTAGCAGATGTAGATGGTCTGTGTATTTTTAAATGAATTCCAGTTTTCCCCTAAATTTAACTTTGCATGTATCACATGTACTTACATAAGTAGGCGTATATCTTATTAGAGCTGATAATGGAACAAAATTCCTACAAAATAAAATTTAAAATGTCTAGTTGCTTAAATATGTTTTAAAATATTATTTGCTAGCAAAAAGAAAAATGTTACCATATTTATTTAAAAAAGAACATCTTGTTTTAGTGATGACCTTTAATGATTCAACTGATGAGACAGATCTTAATCTAAAAAATAGGAAGTTAGGGTCTTGTATCTTTGACCTTAAATAGTGTTTTAAATAGTTTATTTAATAATGTTTATTTCTGCCATGGATCTGCCTTGCGAGCATTAAGGTTGAGTTGCTCCATGGTGGAAGCTGTTTTAGACTAAATGGTACATTTGGAGAGGAGTATTGAAGAAGCTGCCTCTGACAAGTGGTGCTCTATGCAGAGCGTGCCTGTGGTGTGCGGTGGGTGCTCTCCTGTTGGGTCTAGGTCTGCTTAACGCTATCCTATGGTTACATGCTGCCTGTTAAATAGTCTCTTGGACCTGGAAGAGTTATTCAGTGGCTTTCCTAATGAACAGAAATTACTGAGAAGAGCAACAGGAGTGCCCTGCTTACAGCAGCATTATTAGCAAATGTCTTAATAAATCCCCAGCAGGGTCTTGAGAAACTTTAGGTAGCCTGACTACCAAAGCACATCTTCAGTGTTTTTTCCTGATGCCTTGTTTTTTATCTCTCTGGGTTTTTAACTCCCTTGAGCAGAAATACCCCAGCCAAAGAAGTTGCAAATGATTCTTCTAGTATCCTACCCTCACATCTACATAATCCTGCAGTCTGAATGCGTACCTCAGTAGGTCTTCCTTTCTGACAAGAGGTGGCAGGGAGCTACTCCTTTGAGCAGGGCCATACTTGAAACACTGGATTTAGACTATAATTCCCACTGGCTTAGTGGCACTGAAAATTTAGAGTTGGCTAATGGAAAACACTTGGCTGAGCTTGAATTTAAGATGTCTGAACATAATCTATGGTGTCTGCTTGCTCACTGCAGTATGAGTCATGAACTGAATTCTACTTTCAATAGCAAATGTCTGTAGCATTACTATATTATTACTAATATTATTATTATTACAAAATTCAAGTGTTTTTTGGCATGAGCCTTTCGAATGAATTTACTTTTTAAAAAATCATTTCTTCTTCTTAAAGTCTCGCTTTCCACACCAAGAAACATTAGATCAGCTTTGGCGTGGGTAACGTTTCACGTTTCATGCGTTATTTACTTTTGGCATAATTTACACAGTGACATCCTATGGAAGCCAAGATGATGGTCTTTCAGAATAAAACAGTGTGTCTAATCATTTGCAAAACAGGATTACTGCTATGGGCTAACAAATACAGTCAGAATTATTTTGTTACCAACAGTAACAGCAGTGGAGCTGTAAAAGGTGATGTACGATGAGGTTTCAACTGCCAAAAATAAAAATAAATGTGAAGGGAGGCGAAATGAACTCAATAGTGTGATTTATGTGTGGTTTTCTTTATTTATTTTTCTTTCCTGCCTCTGAATAATTGTTGTCTTTAGGTACAACTTTGTTTTAATAGCCATAGGCTGCTTTTCCTTTAGTATGTACAGGCAGAAACTCAAATATGAGTTGTGATATAAAATGTGTTATACCATGCTGACATACTGTGCATGGGCAGTGGAGACGATGTTTTTGACTATCTGGTGTTCCTTATTTTAAGTTCTGTGCTCTTTAGCTGAACTGAGGACAAGCACTTGGTTTAGATGCAAGCAAGTACATTCTCCCTAGCTGCATGACACATTTCAGCGCATGAGGTGCAAGCATGTTGGGGGAAACGGTGGTAATTTTGGAGTGTGTCACGGTTTTTTGTTTGTGGGGTGCTTTTTTTTTTTGGTGATGGTTTTTGGTTGGTTTGGTTTTTTTTGTTTTGTTCCCTTCCCTCCCCCCCCGGAAGAAACTCAAGATTTTGCAGTATTTTCAATTAGTCTAGTTCAAGATGACTACAACTGGTGGCTGACATCTTTGTGTGTGGTGTTTGTCGCTTCTTGGATACTGTCTCCTGTCATTTTTAGCAAATTCAAGCGCTTTCTGCCACTGCTTTCAGAATGAGGACTGGGAGACACCAAGTGTCAGATCCACCATGTGCAGTTGTCTATAATTGATCCTCATTCTGAGAACTGAGAAGCAAATGTTTAAGCCTCTGAAGAATGAGGTTTTTTCTGTCATTGTTAGAAGTTGTGGAAGACCTAGATAACTGTAGCTACTAGAAGTCTTCTCTTATTTAGTTATGTGGACATGTCCCATATGTCCTGGCTGGCTGTTCTTCTCTTCTGTAAATTCTGAATGTAGTATTAATGGTAAAAAGGGGTCCTGGAATTTTTCCTTTGGACACAGAATACAGTAATTTCCTTCTTAAACAGAGTAAGAGGGAGAAACTGAATACAAGGCTATTCCCAAGCAATAGTATGTTTCTGTAGGTTATTGTGAGCTGACTTCTAGGTTCCTTTCTGGGTTTGGTAACTGTGACATTCAGGCCCCTTGGTAGCTTTTTGTACTTCTAGTGCTTACGTGGGATTCTTTATTGAGCTGATAGTAAGCATAAAGAACCTTGCATGAGGATGAGAGAGTTGGGAGGTAGTAGAAACAGGGCAGTAGTGAATCTCATTACAAGCAGTGGCTGTGAAACAAATTGGAGAAGAAGCTCAAAGGAGTTGGCCAATGTGTGTCTTGGGAGATATCTGGTTAAGGAGAAGATCAGAAGGCATAAATATGTTGTTAACTGCCGTTCTCTATTGTCGAGTAATAAAAGGCAGGAACCAGGAAGCTGCTTGTTTCTGGTTTTTATTAGATGCTTTAGACAGCATGGTGATGAGCAGGTTATAAGTACAAATGTCTGCTGCAGACAGAAGGTGAAACAGGCTAGAACCTGGTAACCTTTAGAAAAGGATAATGTAAGGTTTAAATTATGCTGGTGCCTGAAGCTTCCTACAGAGTCCTTGAGTGGTCTTATGAAAAGCCTGTCCATAGCAACAACCCCAGAACCTCCCCAAAACAAAAGAACCCAAACAAAACTACAGAGCCCAAATCTCATCTGTTTTTAGGTTGAGTTTATAATGAGATGCCACTAAAGTTAGAACTTGAGAACCTCAGCCTTCTGTTTTCCACATGTCGTCTGTGATGGAGGTGTACGTACAACGAATAGTATGTTTGGGGTTTTTTGCACTTGTAACCTACTGCTATACTTACTTAGCTATGGACTTTTTTAAAAAACAGCACGAAGTTGTTATTCCAGAGGTACTTATAAAATAATACTGTGAAGCCATACCTCTCAAAACATGTTTTGAGCATGGTGTGAGAAAGGAACCAGATTGGGGAGCCAAGGGGTGATGATGCTACAGCAGTTGGCGCCTCATAGAGTGGCAGGGCCCGGGTTCACTGGCCAGAGCAAATACTGTTTCAGGACAAGAAAGAGCTGCACTGGGCAGTGCTGATGTCAGCAGGAAAATCATTCTTAATGCTATTTACATCTTGTTATCAGTCCCTTTATTTTCCTTCTCTCTCTCTGCTGCCCCTTCCCCCAGGCTATATTACAGTAATTATATCTTTTATTCAATCTAATCTAAATCAGGGCTGTCCTTGATGAGGATATTATCCAAAGGAATATTTTTTCCTCTGGAAATACTCATTAGCTGTTTTTAGACTGTGTTATTCGCCATGCATATATTTGATTGCAGGGGGAGTGTGCAAGAGGTAAAGCTTTAAGCCTGCCAAGGCACTTAATTTTAGTATAACTACTAAATCTAAGCCCTGCAATAAAATAAGGCACTGTGGGATTTGACTGATGGTCTTCTGTTCAGATACTGAAGGGGACAGGTCTTAAGATCAGTGTCTCTGAGTAGAGGAAACATCCAAAAGTGCAAAAAGTAAGGGATAGGTTGGAGAATCTCCTCTTCCCTTTAAATTATCTGGTAAAATCTAAGTGCTAATATTAGTAACAACCAAATTAATACTGAGACAGGCCAGTAATACTTGGGTAATACTTCTAATAACTGGGTCACTCAAGGTAAGTTAAGTGTCAGAATCTGAGTGCTTGGTATTTTAATGAAAACAGAGAGGAGCAATGTGTCAGGGGCTGTAGACGTGAAATACATTTAAAGAAGTGGGTGAATAGTGCTATCTAGTTTTCTGTGTTCCTGATTCCCTTCCAGATGGAAAATTTTGGTAATACATAGTTGCAGGACTATCCTATGGTGAAATTGTCATTTTCCCAGAACAGCGTTTCTACGGTTTCCACAGCACTGCCTAGTTGAGTGCTGTGGTTTGTATGTGACTCTGCAGAGCACAGAGAAGAACTTTGTGTGGAGCAGTAAGATTATTTGGGCCAGCTCTAAATACTTGAAATTTTGCTTTGCACACTGGTGGCTACTGCAAGACAGCATGTCTTGCAAGGAACACTGAACAGCAGTTTTAATTTGTAGAAGGTCATTAAGCAATTTCAAACCCAGTTCACTGTTGCTGTCAGATGATGTAAGGGTTATAGTTTTGTAACAGCAGTGTACTGGTGTTGTGTAGTTCCAGGGAAAGGTGAATTTGGATCATAAGCTATTACACATTGACATAGTGAACCGTTTCCCAAACTTAATGCTTGAAAAATTTTTAACCTAAAATGACACTTGGGTCCCCTGAAATACAAAATGTTTATTTTGCTGCTGATGTTTCTGTTCTGTTAGAAGTTTGCCTCTCTGTGCTTTTGATACCTTGTTATGATATGTTTCACTCTGTTGTCTTAGCCTTTTCTTGTGGCCTGTCTGGGAGAACTGCTACAAATGTAATGTTAGAAGGACTCATTTGCAATAGGAATGCTAAATTTACCCCTCCATGGCAGTAGTAGCTCATTTATTACACAGTTTGCAAGCAGAATATGAAAGCTAGTTATATCCTTGTGCGAACATCCATCAGTCTAATTAACCATTAAATGGTCAAATGGCTGAAGACATATGTGAGTTTCTGAATGTATAACATACTTGACAGGGAAGATATTCTTCCTCTGGTTCCTATTAGGGGCTTGCTTAACCTGTCACCCTGGTCTTTATGTAACACAAGCTTTCATCTTCTGCTGGGAGTGACCAGCCAACTAACGGTCTTTTGGCTATCTTCATATGGCTAAACATGACCTTACATTCCCAGAAAGTCTTGCCATTTCCTACATAGCCATGTGGCTACAGATCAGAAATGAGCACAAAAAAGAGGTGATCTTCTTTGATACTGCTTATTCCACATCATCTTTCATAATGTAATCTAAAATTTGCCAGTTTCCATGTCATGGCTTGGGTTCTTTTTGGCCTGGTTTTCAAAAGAAATGAAGCTTGTGCAATGATGCTGTTGATTCAGCCCAGTAATAACTCTGAATTTAACTGTTTCACCAGAATTTCAAGGAAATTGAGAGACCTTGAAAAGTTCATGAGAGTTGTATGAAAGACCCAAGTTATTTGGTAAAGGATAACCCTGTTAATTTTCCTGCTGAGAAAAAAGTCCCCAGGTGAACTCAGCCCTTGCTAAAAATTAAAGAATCACTAGAGGAGTGTCACTTGAAGTTAGAGGTCCAGAGAAAGTTGGGATTTGTCAGTTCTGCTGCTCATGGGCAACTTAACAGAGCTGATGTAGGCTGCTCAGGGAAGTGATGGAGTTGCCATCCCCGGAGGTATTTAACAGACATGTAAATGTGGCACTTAATGACATAGTTTAGTGGTGGACTGGACAGTGCTAGGTTAATGGTTGGACTTGATGATCTTAAAGGTCTTTTCCAACCTAAATAATTCTGTGATTCTAAATAGTGGTGTGGCAGGAGATAGAAGATGGCTGTAGAATAGCATTTTAAAAGTTACTGTGGTAGTGAGTGGAGAGGAAGGGGAGTCTCTCTGTATGTTGCTATTTCTGTGCCTCTGTTTGCATCCCCCATCTCTTCCCACGCGGCTCCACCTGCACTGCTCTTTGTCCCTTTTGCTTCCAGCTGCTGACTTCCACCAGCCAAGAGAGCTGCTGGTTCAGCACTTCTCTGCATCTGCCAGGAAATAAATAAATAGTGGGAAGAGAAACGGAAGGGATGTGTTCTTGCTCTTTTTGTCAGCTTTACTTACGGCTTTTTTTTTTTTTTTTT
>NDXB01001358.1:45253-66894 GCA_002631895.1 Agapornis roseicollis
TCTTGCGCGTGTGCTTTTGTTTCGGCTTTTTTTTTTTTTCTATAATTGTATGTCTTGTAAAAATGGATTACTGTGAGAAAATGTCCTTGAAACTACAGCAGAATCCTATCGCCCCTTTGGTTTCCTTCATTTTCTGGCAGTAAGAAAAATGCAAGTACTTTGGCACTGATGCACTGGAGATGGATTCTTATTCATATGGCTAGTAAATGTGCCAGTGCCATTGAGAGGTTTACTGTAGTCGCCTGAGAGCTTGCCAGGCGTCTTGTTCTCATGCAGCCCAAATTTGATGCATCTCTGTATTACTTCCAGAGTGTATTTTCTGCCTTGGATGTGGTGTGAAACCCTTGTGCAGAGGCACAAAATATGACACTGATTACAGACTGCAGAGTGCTGCCAAATGGTCTGTGTGCTACTGTGAAGTTCATGAGGCTGGTAAAACACTGGTACAGCTTGCCCAGAGAGCTGATGGATGCACCATCCCTAGAGACATTCAAGGCCAGGCTGGATGTGGTTCTGAGCAACCTGGTCTCACTGAAGATGTCCCTACTCATGGCAGGGGGGTTGGACTAGATGACCTTTGAAGGTCCCTTCCAACCCAAACTGTTCTGTGATTGTATGATCACTGCTGGGCTTTCTGTCCTATAAATTCCTTCTAACTCCCTGGGAAGCTGAAGGCAATGTGCCAGTACTATTTTTGCTCCTTTAGTACCAGTACTTTCTCTTAGCGTTTCCAGACTTTGTGACTGCTGTCTGTCTGGGAGCTGGAGAGGAGATGCCCATTCCTTCTTTTTTCCCTAGTTATAGTTACATTCAGGTTCCCTGTGATCCCATGCGATGTCTCATCTCAAGTGGGGGTTTCAGATGAACAGGTGGATTGTACTTGGAATAAGCAGTAGGCAAGCCCTTTGCACACAGTGTGGCGTCTCAGCATGTCACAACTGATAGCTGATTGTAAATGAAGTACCCAACTTCATTGCTATTTGCTCATTCCTCATGTGTTTATGAAAGGAGGCTTTAATTTCTTCAGCCATGTTTAACAAGTTTAGATCATTCAGCAGTGGTTTCCCTTCAGGAAGCTTCACTGTTTGTGGTACAGGAGATTCCCCTGGATGCCTGATTCTCCTTTACAGTGAGGTTATGTCCTAATAAAAAATATTTATCTTGTCATAGATATATCTCATTAATTATTTAATTCTTAATTAAGAGGATCTTGTAACCTTTTGAAAATATTTACAGGTTTTTATGTATACTTTAAAAATTTCAGTGGCTATTATTATGAGTAAAAGTGGGCATTAGATCCTTACTATGTCTCTGCTGTCTGTTTTTCTCAGCTTGTAAGGAATATTTGCCTTGTTTTCAAACTTTTCCTTACACGAATGTTTAAGTATAAACATTGCAGGGAAATACTTCTTCTACAAAAACTGCACAGCTATTTCCAATGGAATTTAAAAGTAACAAATTCCATCATTCATCTCATTGCAGAAGTGTTACTACTAATACTGAACCTTGGAAAACATTATCTAACTATGAGCCAAACTTTGCTTGCCCATGTACCTTTTAACATTGGAAATGTGTTTGAGGTCTTAAGTCACATAAAATGTTTGTGACTTTTGTGGTTTTTCTTTTTTTTGAAAGAATATTTGGAATGCGAAATCATTTCACAGGATATGAGTCCTGTATGCTTGTGTTTAACCAGCTTGCCAAGTGTAGAGAGAACTTCATGCATGTGCTGAAAACACCATAGCTGAGCATCTGCTGGGAAACAGGACATGAGCAATAGACCATGTAAGCTTCATCCCTCTATCCCTAGTCACCTAGGTCTGAACATTTCTCTGCTCTTTGTCATTGACTCTGCTACTTGCAGAGCAAGAAACTGGTGGGGAGGAGCACCATTCCAGAGGTTTGATCATCAGGAAGAGTGGCAGTGCTAACAGTGAGTAAGGTTTGATCATCAGCAAGAGTGAGATGGGATTTTGCCTGTCATTTTTACTTTTCAGTGTGTGACAAGGAGTAAAAAGAAGGATAATCATAGAATAGTTAGGGTTGAAAGGTACCTTAACATCATCTAGTTCCAACCCCCCTGCCATGGGCAGGGATACCTTCCACTAAACCAGAGTTGCTCAGAGCCTGTCCACCCTGGCTTTAAACACTGCCAGTAATGGGGCATTCACAGATTTCTTGGACAGCCTGTTCCAGTGCCTCATCACCTCACAGTAAAGACTTCTTCCTTATAGCTGACCTAAATGTCCCCTGTTTAAGTTTGAACCCATTGCCCCTTGTCCTGTCACTACATTCCCTAAGGAAGAGCCCCTCCCCACCATCCCTACAGCCCCCTTCAGATACTGGAAGGCTGCTATGAGGTCTCCATGCAGCCTTCTCTTCTCCAGGCTGAACAGTCCCGACTTTCTCAGCCTGTCTTCATACCGGAGGTGCTCCAGTCCCATGATCATCCTCATGGCTGCCCTCTGGAGTTGCTCCAACAGCTCCATGTCCTTTTTATGTTGAGGACACCAGAACTACACACAATACTCCAAGTGAGGTCTCACAAGAGGAGAGCAGAGTAGAGGGGCAGGATCACCTCCTTTGACCCGCTGGTCATGCTCCTTTGGATGCAGCCCAGGATACGTTTGGCTGAGAGCGCACACTGAAGCCAGCTCATGTTCATGTTCTCATTGACTACCACCTCCAAGTCCTTCTCTGCAGGGCTGCTCTGAATCTCTTCTCCACCCAGCCTGGAGCTGTGAAACATATGTAAACGACACTCAACAATCATCACCAAAAGCATGTCAGAGGTTTTTGTAGATGGTAGATACCACTGAAAATAAATGATGTTTCTGTAGTTTTCTCATGAAACAGCAACTGAGGTAGGGACCCAGAGGCATTGTTTTGTCTTACAGTATTTATGACTCATGTCCTAAGAGTTGCCCCAGAGGTGCCTTCCTTCTCTTGCTCCTGGCCGTGAACATTGCCTTTTTCACAGGGAAAAGGCAAATGGCAGCATGGGCACTACTTATCACTTTTCATGGGCCAGCGGCATCATAAACATTAACTGGATCAGAAACAATCCGTACCCTGACTAGCTACCTGATGGATGTCAGCAATTCCGCTAAGATCCATGAAAATCAGAAGCTGGGAAATGCATTTCTCTTGACACCTCTGCCCTTCTTTCAAACCAAATGCATGCCAAAGCTAATGGGCTGTGAAAAGTACTGGGGAGAGTTTGGTGTGGTCAGCCTTATCTTTACAGGAGGCTGGATTATCTACAGCTATAGAAGGAAAGGACCCCAGACCATCCCTAGACACCCTTTCCTGTCTGCAGCAAAATCCCATCTCTGTGCTAGTCTTGAGAAATTTGTTAATCCCTGGTGATAACTCTAAATTTTCTCAGCTGCCTTATCTTTAGATTTGAGAAGGTTGTTTTTAAGCTTTGTGTTTATGGTCTTGTCTCTAGAGCATATGAAGAACAGATTATTCCTCTCCCTTTTCAAGCCAACTGTTATCATGCCTCCTTTTAGTTCAGTGTTGCAATCTGTCATTTACACATTCAAATATTTCTACAGCAAGTCTTGGAGGAAATGAGAGAAATTTTTTCTTCAAGAATCTTGAGGTAGCATTACCTAGTAAGATAGACAACAGTACAAGCGGTCACATCAGACATCAGAATGAAAGCCATATGGGCATGATGCTTAGATCCTTTGGGCTTTGAGCAGGGACTCTCTTGCGCCTGAAGCATGCCAGTAAGTTTCAAGGGTCCCTGGAGAACTGCAGTGCCAAGACAGGCTCTCCCTATGGACAGGGCTGTGCCTCCTGCTCATGGGTCTTCCGTGTGCCCTGCTGATGCTGCTGCCCCCAAGGCAGCCAAAACATACCGACTGACAGCAGGAACTTCCCTGTCCATTGGTGAATTGTGCCCTGGGGTCACTGCCTGCCTCAAGACTATCCCCTCATCTCAGTGAGCTAATCTGTAAAGAATTCATGAAGATTTTGATGTTCGTAAAACCATCTTAGTTTCCACAAAGGCGGACTTGAAGTTAGAGTTCCTACTGATGCATTGAAACAGTGGACTTTATTGCATAGTGTGTTTGCCAGTGTTTGAGATTGCTTGGTTTGTTTTTTGTTTGTTTGGTTTTGTTTTATTTTTTTTTTTAATATACTTTTTTTTTGTTTTGTTGGTTTTTTGTTGTTGGTGTTTTTTTGTTTGTTTTTTTTTTCTTAAAAATTACAGTTTTAAAAAGATGATTGTTTCTACTGCCAGTGGCTTCCATTTGTGGCCATGTATGCTTTTGGCTTTGAAACCAGTCTTGACTGTGGACCAGAAGAGAAGGCCTGTTAACAGAGGCCAGTTTTCGGAGGGCCTTTGTTGGAAATCCTGGCACCATTGTGTAATAAAAAAACCCACCAACAAAAAAAACACACGAAACCCCCAAACCTAGCTCCTCTCTAAGAGAATGAACTCACAGTAAATGTCTTGTTGAGTAGGAAATGTTTCTTATTAATTCCTTGAAAGCAAACCATACATGAAGCTCATGGTGGTGAGATAGGTTGGATGGTTGCCATCTTACATGCCTGTCAAAATGTATAGGAGAGCAGCAGTTACCATGAAAATTATTTCATTAGAGGATGCTTTATAAGGAGATAGAGAAAAAAATGTTAAACTCTTGAACTGTGTGTTTTGATGCCTTCCACTCTGTTCAGTTTTGTTTGGCGCCAACTTGTTCAGTGTGTTGTTTTTTATATGCTGCGCTCTCACCTGTGGGCTATGTTGTACATTTGGACCTAAAGAGGCTGTAAATACCTTGTGCAGGAATCCAAGTCGAATCCTTTCCAAAGTTTTTGTAGAAATTCAATTTCCTGCTGGGGAGTGTCAGGATTTTTTAAGGTTAACACTCTGTGGAAATTCCTCCAGCTTTTTTAGCAGGCTGGGAAAAAACAGAAATCTGGTATTCTTGTGGAATCTGAATTAAACTTGTACTCTTGATGTGCAATAAATACAATTATATACCTCATTGGAATTTCCTTTCTTAAAAGGACAAAAGGTTTTGTATTTTTTCAGTTTGAATTAATTCCTTTTGACATTGAAGTACGGTGCCAAAGATTTTCAGTTTTGTGTGAATTATTATTATGAAAGCTGTTCTGAGAGATTTGTAAAACAAAGAGACCCAAGGGTATGGTACCCAAATATTATGACATTAAAAAGAAGGGTACAAAATGCAAATATTTTCTATTATAAACTGTATTTAATTGGATCATTTTTGTGTGACTTGTTGTGAGCAAAGGGTTTTCCACATTCTGAATCTGGAAGAATGAAAAGTACAGGTGAACAAACAAGTTTCCAAAAGGGTACGTCAGTTTTAAGGAATCAGAGTTATTTTTCTGAACTTTTTTGTTTTTTAATTGTTGTTCCCAAAGTGTTAATATTCTTTTTGTGGTATTTTGCGTGATTTTGCTCTTTAATGGAACATATACAGTTGTCACATTTTTTCCACGGTGGTTTGCATAGGAAGATAAAAGTAAACAGCAGATTGAGATGTTTCTCACTGTTTATTTGTGAGAAAAAGGTAGCACAATTTGTCATCATTAGTCAGAATTAAAATCATCCTGGTTTTGTGTGTATCTAAAGATCACCTGAATGTACAGGCATACAGTTCCTCAAAGCTATATTTTATCTGTCAGTAGTAAATACCTCCTTTGAGCTAGTAAGGTACGTACCATGCAGAGATTCAGAATTATTTGTGACATCAGTTTCAAATGCAGTTTTGAAGTTGTAGTGAGTTTATGCAGTGTATCTGCCATGCATCCTGGTCTAGTGGAAGGTGTCCCTGGCCATGGCAGGGGGTTTGGAACTAGGTGATATTATGGTCCTTTCCAACCCAAACCATTCTGTGATTCTATGATACATGTTGAGAAAAGGCTTCCTCTGTCCCCAGTACTTCAAGACTTTGTACTCACCAGAAACTTTTCAGAGAATTATAATATTGTTTTTGGTTTTGTTTTGTTTGGTTTTTTTTTTTGTTTTTGTTTGTTTGGTTTGTTTTTTTTGTTTGTTTGTTTGTTTTTGTTTTTAACTCTATAAGGCACAAGGCTGTATTTAATTGTCTTGTTGGAGCAGGTAAATTGTTTTAATCCAGAGCTAACGTCATAGCACAGATTATTTTATTTGATTTTACCGTGATGTAAGATTTTCTATAAAATCTGAGTCTTTCAAATGGGTAATGTTATCAAATATGTATACAGTGGTTTGCTTACAGAAGAAAAAGTGCTTCTGCATAGAAGCATTGAGATTTTTTCTGCTTGAAACTGATGTTGTTTCTAGAGCCTGAATATACTTCGTACATGTGTTGTAGAACAATTTTCTTAGAAAGTTAGCATGGCAAAGAAGTTGAAGACAGACAGAACTCCTGTTTGTGCTCAGCAGTGAGCCTATAGCTGTGGTGAGAAGCAGGGCATGGATGGAGGATCTTTTTTGGTTACTCAGTGTAAAACTGGCATTTCTTCCCTGTTCCTGTGCAAGCCACAGGCACTTGTATGGCAAAAAAACCCTCCAAACAACAATACCTTAACTCTCCTTCCCTTCTTTCCTGCCCTCAGCCTGCCCCAATACCAGTGATGAAATGCAATCTAAATTTAAGTATTCACACAAGTGGAAAAAATACTCCTGTGTTTTGACCTAATTTCAACAGGAAAATTAAATTAAGCCACACTTGAAAGATTTCAAGTGAAGAAATGCAGCAACAATGTCTGTTCTGTCTTATTTAAATATTTGTCTTTTCTATTTAACTTGCTTTCTGTAAGCTGCTGTCATGGTTTAAGAACACCTGAAATTTAAGTTCCCATGGTAAAATAAAACCTCACCCCGAGCTGAAGGCAATTTCTGTGGCAACACCCTTGCCGACAGCAGCCAGTAGGTAGAGCAACATTTGTTAGGTGGGATCAGAGTGGAGGGGACTGTTGGGGGTAGGACTTTCCTTGTATCTTGCTACTCATGCTTAACAAAGTGCTCCTTGTAAGTCTACTAAGCCAACAGATTCCTGTGCAAAAGCACTGAGGGAATTAAAAGCTTAAGTGGTTCCTGCACTCTCAGGAGTTTAAGTGGTTTAGGCAAGGAAAATAGGGGCAAGAGTTTGTTAAGTACTACTGCTTTTGCTTATTCTCAGTTAGGCTTCAAACTAACAAAGCGTTTAAAAAACCTGGGTGTTTTCAGCCTATGAGCTTTCCTAGTGAATTTTCATGGGGATGTTTAATGTGAATCTCAGAGAGAGAAGTTTTTTGAATTGTACAGCTCTTAGAGAAGAAAAGAATTGCAAGCTCAGTCATACAAAGAGTATGTGCTTACTAAAATATAGATCTATTAAAAGTCTTCTGTGGTTTTGCTCTTAATAAAGCTTTTGCACTTTGGCCCCCTTTTGTGAATGTGTTGTAGGGTGTAATTGCAAGATAAACTATTTGCTCTGCAGGATTCCTGTTTCATTTAGTGCAGGTATTGTGAAAAGTGTAAGGCAGAGGGTTAGAAGAAGGAAGAGAGGCTGCTTTTAACACATGAATTGGCATGCAATTCAAACTTGGTTTTTTGGTATCTAGCTTTCATTTACATAAAGCAATAATTTGCCTAAAGACTTCTGCTAAATGTGAAGCTTCCCAGTATTAAAGAACAAGGAAGAAAATAAAGCAATTGAAATGAAAACTGATTGCTGAATTGTTCATTCACTATCCTGGTGCACAGGCTTAGTTTTCAATACTGAAGCAAAGTAATGCTAGAAATTAAGATGTATTTAGGAAAGCTGCATGTCCTTTACAATTCCTTTTTATTTTAATATATAGTAATATGTACAGATGTCTTTTTGTTTTGTTTTGTTTTTTTTTCTAGATTAACTCCAGAAAGTCCTGTGAAAGAGTCATATAAGCCTCACAGCTAATATTTTTAAATACCTTGCCTGCTGTGTGATTAGTCCTAATAATGGAGTTATATTAAAACAAGCATGTTAGTTGTTGCATTAAGACTGAAGAAATGAGAAATTCTGAATAATTTGAGCATTTCAAATACATTGTGATCTCTCCTTGCACACTTCACTATGTGCAAGAGCAGGAGAAGGTGTTTTGGTGGCAGCCAAAACTGGTACATGGCCACCCTTTCCCAGTGCATCCCTCTGCTGTCTCTGCTGAGCTCCTTTTCCTTGAACAATGGACCAGTGCTAAATAATTGCTTAATATAGCCATTATGAGAGCAGACTGTAGATACTGAGTTTACAGATAAACAGGGTTTGTGAAGAGAAGCTCAGAGCTGTCTTTCTAAGGCAGGTGCAGATTTACTGCCCTGATTTTGGATATTATTCAAACATCAGTGATGCTGGCTTTGTGAATTGTCCCATTTGATTACAGGAAGATTTCTTGCAGGGTTAAAGATAAGTGCTGGCTCATGTGCCTTTTGTGAAATGAGACCTGGGTCACAAATACCTATGTTCATATTCTTATAAAATTGGCCTGTGGAAATGAGAGGCAGGGATAGAAGCTTTCATTTGCTTAGTGCAAAAATGGGAAAATGTTACTTGTGAATGTGTAGGAGGAAGCACAGACATAGGAATTATTTTGGAAACAGTTGTAGTATTTTGTGTAAAAAAAGAGTGAAAAATCTTTCTTAAAATCAATGTGTGGGGTTTCTGCTACTAGATGAAAATCAGTAAGATTTCATTGAACACTTCCTTCTTGCTTTGCAGGTAGTAGTATAGGTCTCCTGCCATGATCATTAGTGCCTTTGGAGATCTGAAATCAGTATGCAGTACCAGCCATAGATCACTTTCCATTTTACCCATCTCTTCAGAGTCAAATAAATCAGCAGTCTTTGCCCAGTGTGTTAAGTTCTTCTGTATTAATTTGCTATTTTGAGCCACAAATGTTTGTTGGAAGTTGGGCCAGAACTTAGACATTAAATGGGGATTTGCATATCTATTGCAAATTTCAGGCATTGGGTTGATACCCTCAGCTGTGCAAGCCTGTACAGCTCCCTGGTGCAGTGCAGCAGATATCCTGTGTGGAGAAGGGGCTGTTAGAGATACACTTTCAGTATCTGATAGAAGTCTTAGAAGTCCAGAGCAGTTTTTGACAGTCTGTTGCAAGTGCAAGTTATGCTGTTGTTATCTTTAGCTGAGGATGGGAGAGAAAGGTTGAGCAGAAATTGCTGCAGCAGTGATGTGTGATGGATCAGGCAGCATCTGTGATGGATGAAAAATAGGCTGTGCCATCAGTGACTTTTGCCTTTCCAGAGTGAACTGGCCTCAGCTGTTCCACTCAAATTGCCACTGACGTGGTGATTAGAAAATCATTTTACAGATTTTCACTTCAGACTTGCCTCTTTGTCAGTGAATTATGGCTATTTCAGTTACGGACAATGCTCCTAATAACATGTCAGTTAATTTTAAATTGCACAGATCTTCACTTTGCTACCAAGAGTTGGAAAACAAGTTCCATCAGCTGCTGCCCCTGGGACTTTGCAAAAGACATAAAGCAGTCTGTGTGACTCTTGGTCTCTCTCTTGCTCTCTTTTTTTTTTTTTTTTAATGTACAGTTTTNTGGAAAACAAGTTCCATCAGCTGCTGCCCCTGGGACTTTGCAAAAGACATAAAGCAGTCTGTGTGACTCTTGGTCTCTCTCTTGCTCTCTTTTTTTTTTTTTTAATGTACAGATTTTGATTTTTTTCAAGTGGGTTTGCATTAAAATAGAGTATTTTTTCTAAATAGTTTGCGATAGCTTTAAACCCATATTGCTAAAAGTTAATGCTGAATAATGATGTACTATTTGTGTAATGCTATGGAAGATTTTGCAAGAGAGCTGTGTTTTGTGAGTGGTGTATTATTTGGTTTTGCGTATCGTGGTCTTACATTTGTCTTAAGCAACTAAAGATTTGGGAGGAAAGGAAATGGAAACAAGCATAAAGGTGTTGCTGTACTGAAAATTTAAGCACTCATCTATGTTGCACTGTCCCGAGTTAAAAAAATCTTGTGATACAAGGTGAATGATACTAGTTATGTTAAACATTAATGTATAAGAAAAGCTCTATTCTTTTATTTACTGGAACCAAGGCCTACCGAAAAGAGATGCAGAGGGATTGAGTTTTGTCTTGAATAAAAAAACTTGCTATGCACAGTCTTCTATTGGAGAGGCCATCCTGCTTTAATCCATGAACCAGGCTTTCTTCAGTGAAATCCAGAAGCTTGCAGCTAATAACTTTGCTATCTTTTTTTGGCCAGCTCTGCTATATATCAGTCCCCTGTTGGGTTTAGGTTACTGTATTTTGATAGGGTCTTTGTATGTTTCCCACGTGCATGGAAGTGCTGGGAGGTGCTTCAGGAGCCTGCTTATGTCCCTCTTTGTCCCCAAAGTCATGGGAGAGCTGAATCAATCAGTCAATCAACTGCATGCTTTGTTTGTTTTGGTTTTTTAGCACAACATTTGCTTTAACCCTTTGTGTAGCCCTACATCCAAAATAAGGGGCTTTCTCTAGTGCTCTGAAAACCCTCACTCTGGGGTGTGAGCCCACAAAGTGGGGAAGGTTGTCAGCCAGACAGGGACATCAGGGTACTGCCCTGCTGCTTGTCCCCTGAGCTGCTGAGGGTATTGTGGAAGGGCTCCAGTACTGGCAGAGAAGGATGGAGAAGTGGGTGTCTCTTGAGCTTTGGGCAGGGATTTTGTAAGAGTTTGTGGGAGGAAACCTGAAGGATGGCTCAATATGCTTGCGATCTGCTCTGCTACTGCTGCTTGTGACCAGAAGATCTTGGCCAAAATGAGTTAAAATACTGATGATTGCTGAGTGGAGAGTTTTGATTACTGCCTCTCCCAGTGGCTGGAGTGACTCTGAGCTGTGTCTGCCTGTGGCTTTTAAGTTTCCCAGACTACCTCATTATTTGGCGTAAAATCCTGTGTACTAGAACTTACACAGCAGAAATCCATGTTTATGCAGAAACTTCAAAGCTGAAAGATTCTTGACTGCCTCACAGGCCTTGTACTGTAATAATTTGGGCTGTCACTGAAATGTAAAACTGTAAACATTAGATGTTTTACTGTAATCTTTGTGGTCAACTTCAGGTATGTTCTGTGTTTGATCTCTTGTCATCTGCAACCAATTTGCTTTCACAGAGGTACTGTGAGTTAAAACATGGCCTGTGGGGTCCAGCATCTAAGTGTCCTGTGTCTGTGCAGAGGGGTAGTGAGTGAGGTGCCTTGTTTGATTTTAATCAGAGATGAGTGAGGGGCCTTGTTTGATTATGATCTGAGGATGAATTATTTATTTACATCTAATTTGGCTGAGGTGTGTGACTGGGTGCAGCCAGGACTGCAGTAGTGGCTGGAGGGTTTGCCTCCCATCAACAAGTTAAAATGCACTCACTGAGAAGAAAAGGCAGTTCATCTTCCAAAATAAGTAGAGAAATGTTTTTGCATGTGTATGTAAAGATAACAGGAACTGTCACAAGGTTTGCTCTTGGTTGCTCTTGGTATGCTTTCAGCTGTGAAAACGCCTACAAATGGAACACGTTGTAAAGTTATCCTGGCGTAGCATCTGAGAGTGAAACTCCTGAAGTATTTCCTTGTTGTAGTTGCAAAGAAATGTGGAAATAATAAGGCAGCTGTTGTAGAGGCAGCAGAAGCATACTGTGATACTGTCTGTAGGCAGTCCTGTTGACATCTCAATGGCGATGGCAAGTTAAAATAGCTTTGTTTTCCAAGATTCACCCCTAGCAATGTAGTGTACTTGGACAGAGTGAGTTCTTTAAACATTACCATTGAATGTGTAAAGAAAGATTTGACTGAAAAGCTCCATTATTTTGTGTAGCCTTCACTTGAGTTCAACACTGGAAGTATCAAAAGGGACTTCTGATAGCAGTTAACTTTTGTACATTCACAAAACAGATTACATGCCTTTCTGCGCATTTTCTTCACTATACTTTGACATCACAATTTATCAAGCAGTTGTTTCCATTTTTTTTCCTTAGGTGCTGAAAGTGTCTTTGAATTTGAAAGTATATTTTGATTGTCTATTCATAAAACCTTACAGTGTGTCCACAGATGTTGTCTCCTTACTACTAAACTCAAAGTTTGTCCCTTTCAGCCATTTCAGGTTATTTTTTGATCCTTAGGGTGTGGTTGGTGAGCTTCCTTATGGGTGGTAGGGAGGTGTTTTCACAAACTGTGTTATTCACACTGAAGCTTTTTATTTTAACATGAGAGCAAAATGGAATTAGAGCTTTGTAAGTTAGCTCATTTATTGAAGAATAAGTTGAGCAAAGAGTTGATGTTAGCTTCTGCAGAGAGTAATGTAAATCCAGTCTTAACACTTCATGATGCATATAAATAAAGTGGATTTTTCTGTAATACTTAGTTGTGTTGTATGAGTAATACTCAAACTGAATTTTGACTTCAACAAAAAGAAAATACTTCAATCCAAACCATTGGAGACTTTTTCCAGAAGAATAATTGGTTTCTCAGTCTGTGGTGTGCTGTTAAGAGACTGAAATTTGACAAAAGGTAGGATAAGGATTCTCTGTATAAATAACAAACT
This sequence comes from Agapornis roseicollis, assembly GCA_002631895.1. Classification (NCBI taxonomy): domain Eukaryota; kingdom Metazoa; phylum Chordata; class Aves; order Psittaciformes; family Psittacidae; genus Agapornis; species Agapornis roseicollis. The sequence continues at coordinate 57,801 of NDXB01001358.1, forward strand.
GCAAGATTCAGTCAAGTGTTTTTAAGCAGGCTGGATAAATCCTGCATTATAAATGTCTTCATGCTCCATTATAAAATCTCAGTATTTTCAATTTATTTATTTTAAACTCAGGGTATGCTTTTTAATCCATATCTGAACTGCAGCAATGGCGAGATCATTCTTCCATTTATGAAAAAGGCTTGGATAGATTGCAGAAACATTTCCAACAAAAGTTTGGTTGTTAAGGCTGATCTTCAAGTTCCATTTAATTTTAGTTTTGTATGTATAGACAGTGTTTTGAATAGATATTAAAAAATAAGTATATTGAAACACATTTGAGTTAATAATGTCATTTTAAGTAATGAATTTAAGCTTATAAATGACTGCAACATTTTAAGTCAGTGAAAATGACTCTCAAAATGAAAATGTGCTAATGTATATACTGTGTATATTGTGTAAAGTATTCCTTGAAGTAATTAACAGCTTGGTTGCTGAAGTGATCTAAAGTGCTAAACCCACAAGAATATACTACTTTTCCCTAAAATCTGTCCCTTGATAAAAATAGTGTTGTCCTTTAATGTTTGTGATCATCTGGTATTTTCATTCCTACTGGGTGCTGTTGCAACTTCTGTGCTGAAGAGCATCTCTCTATTCACTGTCACTAGTAGTAAGGTTTCCGTACTACTTTCATTTCAGCCCCTAGAAAGTGAAAGTTTTAGGAACAGATCTGTATTTTGGTTGGCTGAGTCTCAGCCATGTTAAAATTCCAGTGTGGGATAGTTACATCATGCCTCCATCAAGCTCCTTCCTCTTCCAGTGTCAGTTGCTTGTGGGTAAGGGAGTTTAGGGTCATGTCTCTGCAAAGCAGGCAGGAGTTTGAGGGCATAGGTTCTCTTCCGTAATGTCCTGGACATTCTCTGTGTTATATCCCTAGATATGTTCTTGGAAGAGAAAAGGTGAGCAGGAAAATAAACAGAAATCCTTGGAATGACTAGTGCTTTTTAAAAAAGCATATTTGCAACATACCAAATGGGTTTTATGAAACTCATGTCTCACGTCCAAGAAAATGAAATGTTCTTAGCAGGGGATGGGATCAGGGGAAATTCAGACAAGTCCTGTGAATGCTTCCTGCAATTTAGGGTATGGATGGGGCAGTGTAACAGCTCTGTACTTGCCATTTTACTTGGGATATTATGCTTGCTCCCCTGCTTCTTCAGTAGGATTTGAAAAGCAGATAAAACATCCATAACCCGGTTCTGTGTACTCTGCAGATTTTCATGGGATTTCAGGTCTTAATAGTGACTTTGGCAAGGCTATGTGTGCAGTGTTTCAGAGAGTGACCTGCTGAATATCTGGGTTTCCATATCCAGATGCTAAGGAACTGATTATCTACAAAGAATGTAAAGCAGTTCAGTGAATAAGTGGACTCATACTCTTATAAAAGTCCATACTGCTGGTTGATACCTTTATGCTGAGTTCTAAAATCTGGAGTAACCTGTTTTCAGACTTATAATTTTTAAGTTCCAAGTGTTATAAACTTTATTAAAATTTCACCCTATACAAATTTATTGGCACAAGCTGTATTTATTGACCCAGAGAGTTTTTTATATGGGTTTGTTAGAAACTAGTGAACGTGAAACACAGCTAGAACAATTTCAGGTGGATGAATGCTGTTCTTGGAGCATTCATTTTCCCAATAGCGAGAAGGAAAAGGCAAGGAGGTTTTGAAAACAATTTACTTTCCCTTTCACTCCTGCAGGCTTTTTACACACTTTTAAAGGCGTGTGTTTAGTGAAGATGGTATTAGGCTTTTCTTTCAAAAGAAAGATGGAATGAAGCATCAGCAATGTATATGACAACCTCTGACCTAATTCTGTAGGCACTGCTATCATGAAAATAATTTAGTTGGTGTGAAGAATGTCAGGAATTTATCAATAGTTCTTAAACCTCCCAGTAAGATTGACATTAGATGAAAGTGTCCACCTTTTCCATGTCACATGCTGATAAAAGATTCATTAACATTTACATATTAAAGACAAAAGGTTGAGTGTAGGAGATGGGATTTCTTTCAGCTACACTACAGCCTTTAGACCCTGGCAGCATTTTTCTAACCAACACTCCTTAATAATTGAAATATTTTGATTAGCAGTGCTGACTCACATGTCCTGGTACCTGTGCAAATACAGAACAATATTTTGTGGTATGCTGGCATTGTCATGCTTCCTACTTGAAGACAAGTACCGCATGATTCATGTTCTTGAGTTCCTGCATCTGACTTTTGTGCAAGAGAGAGGACTTGGAAGACCTTTGCACTGACTGAGCACGAGCGCCCTTCTCCTGCCCTGCTTGCTTGCAAGGCTCTGCTGAGTGGAAACATTTGTGTTTGTACTTTTGGGGGTTTAACCTCTCTGCTCAGTAATCGAGTTTTTCTAGTATATAAAATACTTCTGCTGTTAAGCTTCATTGTGAGACTTGGGAGTTGTTTGAAAATGGTTTTGGTGTTTGTTTCATGTGATTCTATCTGGGACTGTGTGTATGTGTGTGCACAAGTGTGTGCTGAATGATAAGCCTTGTAGTTCTTTGTGTTGGCATAGAGCGTTCTGCTTGGGGCTGCTTGAAGAATGTTTCTGTGTTCTGAAGTGCTTCCCCCTGCATGTACAAAGGCATGGCACATGGATGTAAATGATTCTGGGTAGTGAAAGAGGAGGGAATTTGGGGAAACCGTGGCAATGCTATCAGCAGTTTTTTTCCCAACAGATGTGGTTGGTGTCTGCTGCTTTTACCACTGTGTTAACTGAAGTTGCTATGCTTTGGCAGTTTATCAGGAGCATGCTTTGCAATTTAAAACTGTGGTGGTTTTCAGTGTAAAGCGATGATCATGCAGAGCTGAAACGGTGAGAATGTTTTGTAGTTAGGTCTTTAAAAATGTACTGTGTATGTGCTGTCTCATGCCTTAAGCTACGCTGTTCTAAATGCCTTTTTTTGTAGCTGTTGGAACCCTGCTTGCTCGAAATAGCTAGATTTTTAGTAAGCACTTCAGGTGACGTTTATAAAAAAAAAGGCTAAAATGGATAAACTATCTGTTTTTAAAAGTCAAGATGACAGAAAAAATAAATCATCACATAAATACCACTGATAGGAAGGAACAGAGCTAAAGAACCTAATCCATAGAAGAGCCTATTCTCAGTACAGCTGGATATGTAACTGCTCCAGCATTTTCCTCTTCCTCCTTTTGCCTTCCCTGGCAGTAATCCTCCTGGATCCAGGATGCCTTTTTTCTTGCTTTGCTTTAAATAATGCAGAGATAGATACATAGCCACAGGCGCCAGGTAGTATTACAGGCACCTGAACAGTGATCCATTCAGAAAGAAATACCTGTTTAAGAATGTAGCAAAACTTGTCTGTAACAAGCAGATCAAAACCTCTGTAAACACAAATGAAAAAAAGGTGAAGTAAGTCAGATGCATGACACAACTCTGAGATAAGCTGTTGATAAGTTGCTGTTGATAAGCCACTGCTGCAAATATTTGTCTCTGAAACAGTTATAAGAGGGTGGTTGATCCAAAAGTGAGCCTGGGGTTGCTCCGTGGCTGAGGTCTGAGCTGTGGCTGAAGGCTGGTTGTCATCCAGAGAGCACTGGGCGAGGAGGAGGTGTGCAGAAGTGGCTAGTGGCACTAGTGGCAGAAGCTTTTCAACATGTTCAGCATCTTTGTTGCTGACATGGACAGTGGGATTGAGTGCGCCCTCAGCAAGTTTGCCGATGACACCAAGCTGTGTGGTTGGGTGGATACGCTGGAGGGAAGGAATGCCATCCAGAGGGACCTTGACACACTTGTGAGCTTGTGGGCCGATGCCAACCTCATGCAGTTTGACCATGCCAAGTGCAAGGTCCTGCACCTGGGTCGGAGCAATCCCAGGCACAGCTACAGGTTGGGCAAAGAGGAGATTGAGAGCAGCCCTGCGGAAAAGGACTTGGGGGTGGTGGTTGATGAAAAAATGAACATGAGCCGGCTTCAGTGTGCGCTTGCAGCCCAGAAAGCCAACTGTATCCTGGGCTGCATCAAAAGGAGCGTGACCAGCAGGTCAAAGGAGGTGATCCTGCCCCTCTACTCTGCTCTCGTCTTGTGAGACCTCACCTGGAGTATTGTGTGCAGTTCTGGTGTCCTCAACATCAAAAGGACATGGAACTGTTTGAACAAGTGCAGAGGAGGGCTACGAGGATAATCAGGGGACTGGAGCATCTCCCATACAAAGACAGGCTGAGAAAGTTGTGGTTGTTCAGCCTGGGGAAGAGAAGGCTGCGTGGAGACCTCCTAGCAGCCTTCCAGTATCTGAAGGGGGCCTCTAGGTATGGTGGGGAGGGACTCTTCATTAGGGACTGTAGTTATAGGATAAGGAGCAATGGGTTCAAACTTAAACAGGAGAGGTTTAGATTGGATATAAGGAAGAAATTCTTTCCTGTGAGGGTGGTGAGGCACTGAAATGGGTTGCCCAGAAAGTTGTGAATGCTCCGTTCCTGGCAGTGTTCAAGGCCAGGTTGGATGAAGCCTTGGGTGACCTGGTTTAGTGTGGGGTGTCCCTGCTTATTGGAGGGTGGTTGGAAGTAGATGATCTTAAGGTCCTTTCCAGCCCTAACTATTCTATGATTCTATGTTCTTTTAAACACAAGGATAGTTGATGGATTGGAAAATCTTTCTACCTCATTATGGCTTGAGTAAGGACAAGTAAAAAAGTTGTGCTTTCTGTGGCTGGGCTGAGATGGAAGGTACAACAAGAAAGTTTCCTTCAATGTAGGTGCCAGTGATGTGGCCTTTCAGTTCCTAAAAGGGGCCTGTGAGGAAGATGGGGAGAGACTTTTTAGCACAGCCTATTGCAGTAGGGCAAGGGGCAATGGGTTTAAACTAAAAGAGGGGAGGTTGAGGTTGGATTTGAGCACAAAATTCTTGACTATGGGGGTGGTAAAATACTGGCACAGGTTGCTGAAGAGGTGTTGGATGTGTCATCCCTGGAGACATTCGAGGCCAGGTCGGATGTGGTTCTGAGCAACTTGAGCTAGTTGAAGTTATCCCAGCTCATTGCAGAGGAGGTGGACCAAATGACCTATGTAGGTCCCTTCCAACTCAGACTACTCTCTGTTTTTTTCCAAGTGCACTGAATATGTATTCAGCTTATGTGTTCCTTTTAGAATCAAAAAGCCTACACAGATTTGAGGGCCTTTGGGCTGGGCTTGCCCACAAGTGACAAGCAGTGACCATCTTTTTGGCAGGTAGCAACAGGGGTGCAGAACAGGGGAAAACTGTGCCAGCTGGATGCAGAGCGTGCCGTAACAACGTTAATGAAAAGGAAAAATCCCAGCTCTGCCTTTGCCTTACAGTTGGAAGCCCTTCCTTGAGGCTGCAGGATGGTCATCTCAGCCTATCCATAGGATTGTGGAATAGCTGTTTCTGATTTTACCTCTTTTTCAACTTAAGGAAAACACACTTTAGCTCCAGGCTCGTGTTCATTTCCTGAAGTATAGCTCTTGCAGTCTAAATTAGACCTGCCCAGGGTGTTTGCGAGGTCAGTGCTTTTGGAGGCTGCAGTGGAAACTTGTTTGGAGAGTGCTCAGGAGAGCTGGAACAATGTCAGATTGTGCTGGGAAAAGCTGTTTTATGTGGGATGTCTTCAAGGAGCAATTACAAAAATAACACTCGCTGTCAGCCGATAGAGCAGAGCAGTGAGTGGGTAATAAATACAAAAATCTGCTTTGTCTTCTGGCATCTCAAAATCTAAAGCTTTTTTTATTAGAAGTTTGCATGGAGAATGGTAATGTAACACAGCCACTCTTCCAAAGAGGTCATGGCTACATTTTAAATTTTAATGATGATGAGCTGGTAATCTGTTTAAAAGAAAGTATATATTTTTACAACCATAGAAAAACTTCTGGCCTGTCAGAAAAGTGTGCAGGCACCTAGATCTGGCTCTTTCTCCCCTTCTCATGGCTGCATGGTTGTGTGTTTTACGGGTGCCTGCTGAAATCCCATTGAACTGAGAGGGGCTGTTCCAGGACTGACTGAGAGCAAACACAATATTAGACATGACAGCTTTCCATCCTTTTCTGAGAAATATTTTTACATGTGTGAAATGAACTTTTATCCATAATTGGCAAATGACCTGTGAAATTGTTTTATATAAGCAGTTACACCTTGCAGTAAATTTAAACTCAGTTCTGGTCCAGTAAGCATCATGTTCTTGCCTCACAAACCACTGAATAGATCAGTTTTTGACTAATTCTGTTTATCATCCTGAGGTTGGTTTTGGCAAGCAACATCTGTAACCTGCCACCATGAAAAATTATTTCCAACATGTTGTTCATTAAACTTTTCTACGCTATTCAGCTGTCACTGGAGGATTACGGCTTTCTGCTGAAGACCAAAAAACCTAAAATGTATATTGACTGTCAGTTGTTCTTCATTAAAATCTCTTGTTTGGATTTACGTTTGTGTCTGTTTATCAGCGCACAAACAGAAAATACCAGTTTCCTTGCTCGTTTGCTGAAGAGTGTGCAACCCAAACTGACAACAGGAAAGGGTAGAAATATTTCTTTTTAAAAACATCATTTGACTGAAATCAGAACTGATGTTTCTCCTGCATTTCAGGGGATATTTTCATGTATCTTAGTTGCAAAGTGCTCTCTGGTTTATTAGAAAAGGAGCCTAGTTTCAGCTTGAAAAAAAAATCATGTCACATTCATATACAATGCCTTTAATTAAGATGGATCTTGGAGGCTTTTAATAGTATATTGCATAAAGTAGCCTAATTTCAGTATTGCATATCACTAAATGTAATCTGCCCATCAAGAGGCTATGTGCAGTGACCCTGCAAAAGGTAAAACTGGGAAACAAAAAAATAATGCAGTATTCAGTCTAAGCTGCTGTGGAAATTTGAGCAGGCAGCATATTCTGAGGAATTAAATTTGGATAAAGGCTAATCTGATACCTACCTCTGGGTTCACTGGAGACAGGGGCTGCTCCCATTAGCAACTCTAAGCAGGGTCCTGATGTAGTAGTACAAAATGCTGTCTGGAAGGAATTAACCCAAGTCTCTGTCCTGTAAATGTACAAGAAACCTTTAAATGTAATAGTAAATGCCTGTATCTGCAGTTAAAATGTAATAGTAAATGCCTGTATCTGCAGTTAATCTATATGAATACCTGCAATTAATTGGGTAATGGTTTTGGCTGCTCTTGTCAGCTTGTATCTTTTGCTCTGGGCTATTAAGCAAGAGATCAGGATTTAATTGCACAAATAGCAGAGAAGAGCTTGCACCTACAAAATGTATTTCTGTTGTTGCCCCCAAAGGGCAGAATTAGAGGGGCAGTTTCAGGTTGTTTGGCTGTAAGTGTGCTTGAGAAACAGCACTGTGCTTTTGAGAGATGGTGTACCCTTGATAAAATTTTTTTACTCTGCTTGATCCGAATAAAATGTTCACGTTTCCATATCAGAAGCAAGCAGAGCATTTATGGCATTCAGCAACCTTAATATTTTAAAGCATAGAAAAAGATATGGAAAATTAACTCTCAGTATGTTTTCAGCAAGGTGACAGCATCACTAATCCCTGTGTGAAAGTTGCTATTGCTCAGTGTTTCCTGTTTCCAGCAGCCAATGAGAGGAAACACAGGTCACTGTGAAGCTGTTCCTCCATGCCAGCAAGCGTAGGGTGCCATAGCAGGAAAGGAATCTCAAGAAATATCACTCTAAGGTACACCCCTTGTACACCCAGGGATTCTGCATGGTGTTTTTATGCCACAGCAGCTGCCATCCCAGCGCTGTCTGTGGGTGAAGCTGGAGTTTAGCACCATAATCCCCACAGGAGGGCCTGAGTGCAGGGGGTTGTCCAGCTTTTGCAAACTCACTTATTCAGCACTGGCCTTTGTTTAACAAACATCTCCCATAATAAAACAGGGCTGTCTACCCAGTCTGAATTTCAGCTTGGCTGTGCTCCTTCTTCACCACTTTTCCCCAGGTTGTTGAATTTGTGTGCCTGGTATGCAGAGTAAACCCCAGGCTGGTGGCTTTCCACATACCTGCCAGAGTGGTGTTGTTCCCAGAGCTGTGTGGTCTTGTGTGACAAGGCAGTGTGTGCCCATGGGGAGCCAGCTGGGCCACAGCTGTTGTGTATGCTTTGTGTTCTGGGTCAAGCCCAATTGGTCTGTAGCTCTACACTGTCATGTCAGGCAGAGACAGTGCCACTGGTAGGGAAGGATCATGCAGGAGTGGGAAGTGCAGGCAGCAGGACAGGGTGAATTAGGAGCATCCAGGGGCAAAGAGAAAGAAGCTGCTTTGGAGTTTAGAAATGGTACTGATGGTATGCCCAGCCTTCCCAAAACACTGCAGGTACTCTGATGGGCTGCCCCAGCAGCACATCCATGCCACAAGCAGGCAGCCACAACTGAGACAAGCTGAGAGAGTTGTCTGTCACCATGGAAAAGGCTCTGGGGAGACCTTAGGGCAGCCTTCCAGTACCTAAAGGGACCTATGAGAAAGCCGGAGAGGGACTTTTTACAAGAGCATGTAGTGACAGGACAAGGAATAATGGTGTTAAGATGAAAGAGAGGAGATACAGAGCAGATACAAGGAAGAAATTCTTCACTATGAGGGTGGTGAGGCCCTGGCACAGGTTGCCTAGGGAAGTTGTGGCTGCCTCATCCCTGAAAGTGTTTGAGGCCAGGCTGGACAGGGCTTTGAGCAACCCGGTCTAGTGGAAGGTGTCCCTGCCCATGGCAGGGGAGTTGGAACTGGATGATCTTTAAGATCCCTTCCACCCCAAACCATTCTGTGATTCTGTGCTCCCACAGCTCAGCAGGCATCCACCCATAGTGTCAGCTCCTGCCCTGGCATCCCAGTAGGCTGCTGTTGGGGGGCCCTCTGATGCAGTGGGATCCCACACTGGACAGCGCTGCTCCCTGTGGCAGTGGGGAGCCCTCTGCAACACTGGGGTCTGCATAGTGTCATCCACTGAGGTGTGACTTCTTCTAATGCCCCAGATGTGGCATAGTTCTCATCAGAGGAGTTCCCTTCCACCTGCTTCTTCATCCCTGCTATGCACCCATTTTTTTATCATGCTTCAGCACCAT
>NDXB01001358.1:66963-81257 GCA_002631895.1 Agapornis roseicollis
CTTCCACCCTTCATCCCTGCTATGCACCCATTTTTTTATCATGCTTCAGCACCATTCATCTCAGTCACATGCCAAGAGTACTGTGTTCCCATTGGAAAAGAAAAAAGGCCGGCAATGGGGAAGGGTGGTAGTGTAAAAAAGAAATAATTAGAAAAGGCCAGAGTGACTTCAGAAAAAAAGATATTTAGAAGAAAGGGGATGGCAAATAGTGCCTGGTAATTGAAGCTCTCCTCATACAGAGAATCAATCTCCCTTTTCATCAAGCAGTAAGAGAGAGAAAACTGCTTGATGCATCTTGTGATCAGGGAATTAAACCATGCATCCCTGAATCTTGCAGGAAGAGAAGGGAGGCAGAACTCATTCAGGCAAAGCAGAAACCACATTCAGAGAGGAGTTTGCTTGAAGATAGTTTTTATTCATTAGTAAGAATTACCATTCTAAAACTTTTTTAGTAATTGTTTCATGTGACATTTTGCGGCTGTACGTGTGTATATAGAATCATAGAAACGTAGAATAGTTAGGGTTGGAAAGGACCTTAAGATCATCTAGTTCCAACCACTCTCCGATAAGCAGGGACACCTCACACTAAACCATGTCACCAAGGGCAGTGAGATCAAACAGCAGTGTCCAGAGTTGTTTATTAGAAATCTTTAAATACAGCAAGCGTTTTCCATTGTTTAAAGATTTCTTTTTCATTTGTTTATGTAGAGGTGTTTACGTTCTCTGGAAGAACAAAATGCATTAACCAACAGTGTGTCTCTTCTCTCTTAGATTACCGAACTTTGTGGAGCCAAGCGTGTGGGTTATTTTGGTCCTGCTCAATTTTATATTGCTTTGAAGTTAATTGCAGCAGCTCAGTCAGGGTTCCCAGTACGGATTGAGAGCATTAAGAATGGTAAGTAGCAAATTTTGCTTGCAGCGCTCTGCACTTGTTTCTTACTTTCTTTAATTCTTGTCAGCTCTCCATGGTGGTAAACTTCTTCTAACTTATCTGTGTGTAGAAGGTAACGTTATATTCTCGAAGTGACTGGTAGAAAATTTCAGTGAATTGTGTGTGTGGCAAAGCTGAGATGACATCTCCTTCTAGAAAAAGTGTTACCAAAGGAGTGGAATGAATGACAGCCGATCAGTGCTAGAGATGCGTTTCTGTCTCACCTTCAGCCTCTCATCTTGACAGCTGTCCAGAATGGGAGCTTATTGCTGAGTCGGGTGGAGGCTTGCTGTGGCAGATGTGGACAGGTCACGGGTCCCCCTGTGCAGGGCAGCTTTCAACATTCAGCATGCGTTAGCAAATAATCCTGCTTAAATAAATAGGTAATGGTGACAAAATTCTAATGCTTCCTATCAGCAGGTATAAAAATGTGTATTAGATGTAATTTGAAACAGCTTTGTTCTTCCCAGTGACTTGACAGCAATATTAAATGTACTATTTTTGATGGAGAAAAATGCTTCTTAAAGAGGCTTATCAAATTCAAGTGATGAGGAGAGAAAGCAAGTCCCTTTTAGCTGCAAAACTTTGATAACAGCTAGATGGCAGGAACTCTGTTTTTACCTTGGTGCTGCATGCTCTGCCTTGCTGATGGATGTCTTGCCTTAGCAGGGCTGAGGCTTTCAAGCACATGGCTTTTCACTTGGGCTTGAGCCTGAACAGGTTTAAACCTTTAGCTCCCATATCCTAGGCAGACATTTAAACCATGCCATGAGGCCGTGCCCTGGGCAAGAGTGCTTACCACCATCCAGCTGAAGGCAGTGATGCAACCAGCCACAAGACCAGAGAGGACATAGGAAAGGCAGGACATTACTATAGCCTTGCAGCTGAGTCAGTGTTCACACCACACTTTCTGCTCTGCTGTCCCTGCTAAGGGCAATGAGATGTAAAAATCCACCTGTGTTACAAGGCACAGCAAAGGGATTCCCTGGTCTGCCTCCATCTGAGGGGGAAGCCAGGCTGGCAAGCATGTTGCAGACCTTTGTGGGCTAAGCTCCTGTGGTGCAGGACTCCCGACCAAGCAGAAGGGATTGGATGCAGGGGGCATGGCTCAGTGCCTGGCTGGAAGAGAAGTGTAAACCAGAGGTGAAATAGGGTGGCTTGAATTTGTCTGTCAGTTTTTCTTACAGACAGTTTGTGCGCTCTCTCTTGGCCTTGCTATCCTTGTTAAGTATGTTAATTTGAACCTCACCCCCAAAAAACCCCTAACCCAACCCTAAAAACCACCAACAAATTCATGTAGAAACATCAACTGAGATTTACTGCGTCTTACGCATATAGCATAGGATCATAGAATGGTTTGGGTTGGAAAGGACCTTAAGATCATCTAGTTCCAACCCCCCTGCCATGGGCAGGAACACCTCACACTAATCCATGTCTCCCAAGGCTTCGTCCAACCTGGCCTTGAACACCAACAGGGATGGAGCACTTACAACCTCCCTGGGCAACCCATTCCAGTGCCTTACCACCCTTACAGTAAAGAATTTCTTCCTTATATCCAATCTAAACCTCTCCTGTTTAAGTTTGAACCCGTTACCCCTTGTCCTGTCACTACAGTCCCTAATGAAGAGCCCCTCCCCAGCATCCCTATAGGCCCCCTTCGGATACTGGAAGGCTGCTATGAGGTCTCCGCACAGCCTTCTCTTCCCCAGGCTGAACAGCCCCAACTTTCTCAGCCCGTCTTTATACGGGAGATGCTCCAGTCCCCTGATCATCCTTGTGGCCGTCCTCTGGACTTGTTCCAACAGCTCCATATCCTTTTTATGTTGAGAACACCAGAACTGCACACAGTATTGTAGGTGGGAAGTGCAAATAATCCACATACTTGAGTGAGGAACGGTACTTGCAGTCCTTGCATTGATATCCTGCTTGCTTACTGTTACTGAGATGCTTCCAGTGCTAATTTCATTTTCTCTTGAAATATATGAGTGCCTCTAGAGTGGGCTGAGTTACATATACCAACCCAAATTGAGTTCTTTTTCTTCCTGATAGTAGCTGTAGGTGTATATTATTACAGAAATAATGTATGGCTTTGCTAGGTTTTGAGAATTCTGTTAATTTGAATTGTAGTGATCTTTCAGGGTGACTGCACACAAAAATAAATGGTGTTTCTTCAAATTAATCATGAATTGTCTTAAAGGGTGACAAAGTGTTCCCCTGCTGCTCTGCGGAGCAGATGTGACATGGGACCTTTTGACACTGTCATTTCACCAGGCCTTGGCATGGTCTCTGAACCCTACCATTTTAAATTTGTTCCTTTTATGATGGCAGTGTTGAGGATACTGTGATCCTGACTGATTAATTCATCAGTCCCACGGTTTATGTGGGAAACCATTCTTTTCATTACACACAACGTTTTGAAGACAGGAAATGAGTTTGCCGCTTGCTTTAATAATGTGCACAAGGCTTATTTCTTTCTCTGTGCATGGAGAGATTATATATTAAGCTAGTGAATGTAGCTTTGTATAACATTCACATTTTTATTAAGATACAAAATAATCACAGGAGTTCCACGCTTACAAATGTTACAAAATATAAATAGTAGTCTTTTACAGGTAAACTTTTCATTGGTTTTACAAGACGATACTGCTTAAAGTACTTTTAATGTGCTGTAGTCTCAGCTGAATTTTTCTCTCTTTTAATGAAGAATTGCCCCTGCCACGGTTTATGGCGCTGAAAAATGACAGTGAAGCTCGTTACGGGACTCCAGCAGAACTCCATGGAGTTAAGTTTCAGGTTCCACATGCAGCTTTGGAAAAAAATTCCTACAAAAGAACAGATGGAGGGGACAAACAGGTAACAGGCTTGTCTCCTTCAGGCCAGTATGTCATTACAAAATCTCCTTCTGGGTCCAATGATTACATTCACATGGGCTTACTCAGTTTTGCAGTACTAGACAGGAGATGAACTCCCGTCATGCAAACAATCCCTGTTGGGCTATGCTCTATTTTTGATGCATCCCAGTTGCATCCCTGAAGGGAATTTTTCTATATGAGCTTGTATAAAGCTGTCAGCACTGTAATATTCTGTGTAAGTTCTTTTAGCGTTGTCCTCCTACTTAGTCCAGCACTGTTTCTTGGAGAGGCCTAATGGAGGAGCAGCAAATAGAAACCTGTCTGTGAAAGAGAATGAAAGCAAGCAATTTCTCATGGCCAGTATGATATTTAGTAACTACAGAAATATTCAGAGAAGAGTTGTTGAATCATGAGCAACTATTTCTGGGTGGGATAAGACCATTAGGTTTTCTTCCATTCTAGCCTCTTAGAGTAGTGGTCCAGAGTTAATCTGCTTTTCTTTGTCCTCAATGAAACATTGTCCCAGCATTCTTTGTTCTGAGTAGCCAATTTAATAAAGCTCTCTAAGGGAGGTTTGTATTACCTGTACTTAGTAGAGTTGAGAGCACTTACTCAGATACAAGCAGCTTCACAATGCAGCCTTGATTTGCATAATCTTCCCCAGGCCTGACACCTTCTTCTCTGGTACTGTATCAGGTAATGTTGTAAGTGCCTGGTGGCAGGCACTTTATCTTCCTGTAATGTGCACACACATTTATCACACAGTGTGCCAGTGTGAGTAACACTATTCCCAGCCTGAGGTCAACCAACAGGAATGAGCTGATGACAAGATGGTGAGAATAACAGGATGAGGAAGAAGAGCATGTATGTTTATCTGCCTGCGTGTACTGACACTGAAGCGGAACGCTGCCTTCAAACCCCTGGCTCCATCTGGGCTATCTTTGTTGTGCTGTATTTTCCTTCTTACTCAATAAAAGTGTTTCAGGATCACATCCTCCTCCTAAACAATCTCTGTATGTCAAGAGAAAGAAAAAGCTTTAGGGTAGTTACCCAGTAACACCTACAAATCTACAGAGTACTTAAAATACTGATTCAAGAGATTTATTTTAATTTTTAATAAGTTTTTATATGAAAAATGCTCTCCCACAAAGAATGCACTCATGCTGTGTTATGTAAATTCAAGGATACCCACTCACATTAAGCCTTCTATGTGTACTTAAGGCATCTTTGGAAGCAAAATATCTTAAGCTGTTCATTGAAAAGCTTTGCTATGGCATTGCCATGCTTTACCTCCAGAAGGCTCAATACCAAAATCTGTCTTTTGCTTTCTCAGGAGCTTTTTCTTGGAGATAAAGGGCCTGAAGGAGCTGCAGTATTTGCAGCTTCTTTGTCCATCATGCTGTATATGTTTGGATAACTGTACAGGATTACTTGGTGGCTTTTTGGTCTCAGAATTGCTTTTTGTGTTGGTGTGTTTTAAAATAGGAGCCCAGATCTCCTCCAGTGTCTCCAATATGCTCACCTCCTGCTTCTCCATCTACTTACCAGAGAATACCCCTAAGTTATGGATATGGTAAATCAAGAAGTGGTCTGGAGCAGCAGCATGGAGGTAGGATAAAAACTAGGATGCACCCATTGTTTACAATTCTTTTTTTCTTTCTCAGAAGCATTGAATTTCAAATGCAGCTGACAATCAGCATAATGATTAAAAATTTTGCTAGACCTGTATTTTGAAAAATTATTTAATCAACTTCATTTTGATTGTTCAATCCTGTCTTCCTGTTCACGATCTGGTAAATAAGTTAGATTTGTATATCATGGCTCACAGATAGATGCAAAGAGCTAATCTATGACAAGGCTATGTGCAATGTATCGCAGTGACAGGGGGTTTGTGAGTGTTTTCAGAGTGCATGGTGCCTTTAGTTTTATTAGAGAGGAAGAAAATCTCCTGATTTCAGTAGCCACTATATTAGTTTTCAGGTTGGCAGTGAACCGTCCTTTGCCAGGCAAGATAATAACCTCTCTAGTCTCTTTGGTTTTATAACAGAAATAACACTAAAACATGAATGTAAAAATAGTCCCACAATGTCACATAGGCAAAACAGTCAAAAATAAGGCTTTGTCCTTGATCTCACTGCCATTAGAGTAGGTGGCAAAACGTTCTGATTTTAGTAGGAAGGTAGTGGGCAGGAGCCAGTTTTATTAGTAACAGGAACTTCTAAAGCCTTAGTAACGTTCGTGTGCTCTCCTAATTGCAACATCTGGTGGCCAAGATGCTGGCAATAGTAGGCGTTTGTGTCAATCATCCTTCCCTCATTCTTCCTGCCTTCAGTTAGTGTGTTTGCAGTGAGTGAAGAGTGGAGTATGGTACTAGTCCTTTTGGCTGTTGTCCTTGTTTACAAATGAGTGAAAATACAGAACTGTTTCATTTTGAAACTCGGTACAACCATGATAAGACTGTGTTTGACACTGTCAAGTGGCCTTCATGTTAAAATCTAGTACTGAGTCACAGGCATTCATTTGCTGATTAGGTAAACTGCTGTTTGTTCAGTGCTGGGATTTTTCCCCACCCCATCTTTGGCATAACTGATCAAAACAGTGATGGTTGACTTCTGAAGTAAGCAATACTAGTGAGGTGGTACAATTCATTTCTGCTCCAGTGAAGAAGACATGTGGCAGATAGCTGGGTAGCAGGTATCCATCAGGAGCAGCTGACTATGCCACCTCTGCTCTTTTCTGGGACTCTGTTCCAGATTAGTCAGTGCTATGGGGCATTTTGGGTGTTGGGGTTTTTGTATTTGTTCCTCCCCTCTCCCTTCCTCCCCCTGAATTTGATTGCAAACGTAACTCATGGGGTCAGTGGCTATGCAAAGTGAGTAGAGGCATCCAATCTAAGCCATCAATTTCTTCTAAAATTAATTATTAAACAGCTTGAATTTTTAAGGTGAAAAAATACTACAGGTATAGAACAGTATGGTTATTTTCCACAAAGAGAATTTCTCCTATATTCCAGAAAAGGAAGCTCTCCTATTCTAATCCCACTGGGGATACTTCAGCCAAATGTATTCTCAGTGGGTCACATTTTAGGGCCCATGCTGTGCTAAGTGCCAGGCTAGGTGACCTACTGGTTCTTCCTGGCCTTTAAGATAAGGACTCTTCAGTTTTTTGAAGATCACTTGAAAGGATAGTTCTGGAAGCCACCGTGTTAGTGTATGTACAGGAGATGCTGATGACAGCAGTGACACAGGTCAGCTGGTCTGCACTGCAGGTCTGGCCATGAAACTGGGTGGTGTGTCTTTAAGGGCAGCCCTTTGCACTGTGACCATGACTATACTTTTTTCTTGATAGTTGTGGATGCTTTTCTTGCTAACAAACACATAGCAGTGTGGCTTTATGTTTAAATCTCCTCTCTAAGGGCATCTGTGTTTCACAACTTCCTTCCCATATTTTTTTTCTGAAATCAGAAGTTGCTTGTACAGGAATAAAAATAGATGCCAATACAGGATAAGAACACTTAGAAAAACAAGAGTGTTAGGGGTATAATTTTTAAGGTCTGAACCTGTTTTAAGATTTCTTCGTCTCGCTTTTCATTATGGGTCTTTTGAGTTCTGCCTGTAAGTTTTGAATAGGCTGGCAGCAGAAGTTCTCGGATTTGTAAGGTTGCCTTTTTGTTTGCATACTTGACCTATTTTTAAAACATTGTTCCTAAATGTGTTGTTACGCCACCACTTACTGTATTTTTCTGCAGTGGAATGTAAGTGACTTATTTTAGCAAGAAAAGAAGCAATTGTTACTTTTGTTTACTAACGTTACTCTAAATAATGCAAAATGTATTTTGATTTTCAATAGAAATTAGGGAAGGGGGAAAGAAGAGTATATAAAAAATAGTGATTTACTAATCGGTAACATTGTCAAAGCATATTTTTTGCAGCTCCGTTGAATTATTTCTTCTTATTTGTAGTGCATTCTTGTGCTCTATATGGCTATAAGTATATAAACCGTATAAACAGGCTATATAAATATATATTTCAGCATGGTGAACAATGAGTTTTGTTATCTAGTAATATATAACTGACAGTTTCTGTCAGTAATGTCTGAAGAATGATGTAGCATGAAAGACAAGTATGTGGCTGGAATATTGTTGCAGAAGATAAAATGTATTTTGATACTACATTCACAAGGTAGATTCTTGACCTTGTGGTATTTAATGATTTCCTTTACCCAAGTAGGATCTTTTTTATTATCCCTCTATTATATTTATGTACTTAATATTTGAATGTCTGTAGTTCCTTATGAAGTCAGACACTCTACTCACCAGCAAGATGGACCGTCATCGGGGAATTATGGAGCCAAGCCTTCACTCACCTGCTCAACTCCAAATCGGGTAATGAGTTACATGTTTTTCTTTAGTAGTACTACTAATAAAACAATAGAGAAAGAAAAAAAGGGCAGAAAAATTCTCACATCAGAAGTAAGAAGTGTTCTTCATGGTGTTTCTAAAGTAGAGGCTGAAACATGCTTTTTTAGTGTATGAAAAAGAAAATAAAAAGCTGATGGGGAAGGAGGAATTAAAATAAATAATCAAATCAATTAAATTGCTGAAGCTAAGTAGAAGTAGAATCAAAAAGCATAGATAGGAAAACTATATTAAGAATCTTCAGTTAAAAAGTAAAAGAAAAAAAAAATTGAGGTTATCCTAGCAGAAGTAAAAGTTTTCATTTAAAACCTATGAAGTTTCACAGAGATTCTTGTTTGATTTAGAATGGTGTCTGTAACACATGCACAGAATTTATGGCCTATATTCTGGGTATTGTTTTTTCACCCCAGTTGGTTAAATCACATTGCAAATAGAATAAATGATTTTCTGACTGTATTTTTGGTTTTATGAGATGGGTCTTATGTTTTCCTGCTTTTTGAAGGAAATGTTCCTGCATACCTGCTGTGCATCTATTATGCGAACAGGTAGTTTACCCTAAGGATTAGCTTTTCCTAAATAAGTAAGACTTGGAGACTCTGTGCCTTTTCCCAAGTGCTTAGCACCCATATTAAAATGGCACTTGAGCCTCAGGAAAAGATGTATAGGTAGTGTCGCATAATTTGTGCTAACTTGAAAGGAAAGTGAATGAATTTGTGTAGTGCTTTGAAATGAAAATTAGTTTAAGGCTTTATGATGTTGCCTGTTTCAGGAATCTTTTGATGTATTTCAGAACAAGTGTTTTATGTTTGATTCTTAGGAAATGGGCTGGTTTGCCAGAGAAAGGGTTTCGGAGCTGGTTGGAGTCAGGCTATTGTTAATTCTTGCCCTTCCTCTTTAAAAGCATTATTATCCAGGCCTATGTCTTGACTATTAAGTCATTCCACTTCAACAAAGGTAGTAACTGTACCAGCAGCCCTCTTCAAGACATTACCACTCAACCTACCAAACATACAGACCTCCCTTAGACAACTCAATCAGAAAACACAGACATAAATAGATAAAATGTCCTTTTTGTCCAGAATATTCTTCTTCCTGAAGTAGGGTTTTTTACCTAAACCGTAGGAAGTGACAGAGGGTTGAGGAGTTCTCAAGAGTTTTGCATGTCTCCCTGGCTTGGTGTAATGTGTTCTTGAGTTACTTGGGGCACGTAGAAGGTCCAGAAGCTGTGTAGCTCTGTAATAACTAAATATATACTTTCTTAGCAAAGCCAAGTTGTCATGCACTGTGCTGCATAAATACAGCTTTAGGTCCCTTACTGTTCCATCCATTTCAGGTGTACAGTGTGCATTTCAGGGTTGTAATGCATGGCAGCCAAAATGAACCTGTAAAATGTATCCAAAGGTAATAAATTTTGAAATGGACTTTTTTGCAGTCAGCAGTTGTAAGAGTTTTTTGTTTTAGTTTGGGTCATGTAAAACTTCCTTTAATTGGAATTAAGATGGGTGAAGATGCTTAACATTAGCCTCAGCTTTATTGGAAAACTAGTGAGAGAGTAATCTGTGTGGCTGTTCCTGCTTCACATCTTTATAAAATACATATTTTAAATGTAAATCACTCCCTAACAGAACAGAGTGAGTGTGGTTTCTTGAGGTGCCCAGTGCCCTTCTACCCCACCACTGGCAGCTGGTACCAGTGTCCCTCCCTTCAGTCTCTTTCAGCGGAGCGGGAGCAGCAGGACAGCAACACCCACTATTCCGATGACCCTTGGAGGATAACAGAAGAGCAGCGAGACTACTATATCAACCAGTTCAGGTCCCTGCAGCCTGACCTGAACTCCTTTGTTTCAGGTAATTTCTGCAAAACACCATGCATGTCAAACAGAGGGACCAGGCTGAGATGTGAGAAGTATTAAGTAGATAATTCTCTTTTTCTGTCTGGAGTGAGTTTATGAGAAGAAATTGGTTGTGGCAGACAGCTCAAAGAGCAAACCAATACTGTGGCTATCACGTTTTTTCTTAAATATCCTCATTTTAGCAAAAATTGTATCTAAAGGAGAAGTGTTGGCAATTCAGCAGAAATTAAAGTGAGCTCTCTGTATTTCATCCACTGTATTTGTGGATCACATCTGCAGTGTATACTGAGCTGAAAAGCTTAGGGTATATATTGAGTTTAGGGTTGTGCTGCTTTCGCAGCAGAAATGTGGCAGTGTTCATGGGATGAAAGTGAAGTGTGCAGTTAACTGTCACATGTGGCCAAGCCTGAATGTTTGTGGTTCTGCAGACTGAGATTTTGATCTTTAGGTGATTAGAAGCAAATCCTGGGTAGCACACGTGTGCTGGAAGTATTGTTAACAGCATGAGATTACCTTTTCATCCTGAATAGGAGGATCAGGGTGCTCATGAGAGTCACTGTGGGTATAGGCAGTATTTTCCATGCTTTGGTTTGTAAAGAAGACATCACAGTTTGTAAATGGAAGCATTTTTACTGAGCCCTGCTGGATTACTAGGGTTCAGGAGGCTTGGATCCAGCCAAAAATTTACATAACTTGCTGCTGACAGAAATCAGTGCATCACCAGTTCTTTGACTCAGTTAAGACTCTTTCATATAATCCTCTTGAAAGAGAAGATGATTGTCCAACAACATTGCTTTTCCTCACAGACTTACTATACATCTGGAACTGTGTATGAATATATGTATATATGCATATACAGCCTCTCAGGTAGTTTTGCATTTTTCTTGCTGAGCAAGGTGCTCAGGCAGGCCTTGCCTATCTGAAATTACTGTTTATAAATGGTAAATTTGAGCTTCCACTGCATCCTACAATAATTAAGCTGTAGAAATCCTTGCTACAGCATGTTACGGACACTAGAGGTTTGTTCAGGTTCAGGAAGTTATTCGAGAAAATCTGTGATTGAAGAAATCTGTCATAAGTTATTGAATATTTAAGTGCTATCCCTGGTTGAGAAAGTTCCTGAGTTGCAGGTGGTCACAAGGTGGGGGGTATTCTGGAGGCATGTTGTTATTACATGGCTTCTTCATGGTTACATACTCCTCTCTTGGTGTCAGGTGTTGAAGAGGACATGGCTGTGCTAGGTGAATTGACAGCTTTTCTTATGCACTGCAGTGGGTGATCTGACCTGAATGCCCAAGGGGAAAAGGAGTACAGATCTGGAAGTCTATGCTTCATGTTGCTTTATGTTTTGTAAGAGCCTGTATCGAGCTAGGGTTTCCAGATAACCCTGATAGCCTATGCATATAGGATTGCAAAGAAGCAAATATGTTAGCTAGGAGAAGAATGAGAAGGACTGTTGTGGAAGGATGAATGAGAATGCCTGCAGCAGGATAGTAACTCTGTGGTAACTGAATCTCCTTGTTCCCCTTCCCCCCAAAATCTGAGCCTGAAGGGAACAGTCATGGTTGAAGTAGCTTCTTGGGAGAGCAGTGCAGATGCTAAAGCACTGTACTGCCACACACATGGCTTCTGAGTGAAGTAGAGCTGTTTGGGTCTGTTATTTCATCATTAGTGACATACTAATTATGCTGGTTAGAATCACTAGTACTAAAGCGTGTTTTCCTTCCTTCAATTTTTCCCATATGGAGGGAATGGGGAAATGAGGTCAACAGCTCCGTCTGGCTTTCTCTGTCACTTATTCAGCAAGAGACAAAGGGTCCAACAGCCATAGTAGCATTCAGTTAATCTGAGCATCTCTTGGATGTAAAGTAACCAGCTGCTTCTGGCATGGCAGCTCTGGTCAAAGGTAAATAACTGGAGAACTGATTTCTAATGATTGATAAGGCACGGTTTCCCAACAGGTTCTGTGGCAAAGAATTTCTTCACAAAATCAAAGCTGCCCATCCCAGAGCTTTCTCACATTTGGTAAGTACTGTAATAAGTGTTGGGGATGTGCATCCTTGTATCCCTCCCCCCCCCCTTTTTTTTTTTTCATAAAAGATGCTTAATTCAAGAGTTCTTGTTAAATTCCGAAAAGTGTCTTCAATTATGATTATTGCTCTTGTCTCCAGAATCACTTTCAGGCCCAAGCAGCAGGGTGCTCATTGATCTTCCTGACATGATTGTTTTCTGGGGAGATGTTCACCTGCTCAGCAGGACTGAGAATGTTTGAAGAGCTATATAACTGAGAGCTGTTCTTAGGCAGCATCATTAGCTCCATGAAAGTGATGTTTTTTCATTAAATGGCACAGAGGAGCAGCACCTCTGGAATGTTTTAGATGTGTTGTTGGTTTTATGTTTCTGGCTGTGTTTTGTCAGAGGAGGCCTAATTAATGCCTAATTTTTAGTAAGTACAGCTACATAATTCATCAGTGCTTTTCTAATGAACCAGTACACTTTTAATGAGCTTATTTAGAAATGATTGCAGATGGAACTGTACATGATAAAATTTGACAGTAAACAACATGGTGCTTTGTAATTCGGTGTCATCCTTGCATTTCAGATAGGAAGAACAGTTTTAAACATTGATCAGAAATGGTGATAGAATGTATATATGCTTTTATAAAGAGAGATGAGAAGAGAAGCTTGCAAGAGCTTAAACATCTGTTGGGGTCAAAGAATATGTCTGGAATCATTTCAAAGTGGATTCTCAGTTGTGAAAATTAAAAAAAATAATCAAAACCCAAACAACTGAAGAAACAAAGTGTTGGGGGAAGTGAATATTGGAATTTAAATTTAAGAATACTCAAAGAGAATGGATTAACCAGATATGTTAACAAAACACGTTTTCTTTTTATTGCTGACACAAGTTGTTCTCGTGCAAAATTTAAAGAAAAGTACTCCTTTCTAGTAGATAATTCTGATCAGGTCATGTTGCTGTGTTAAACACATGGGAGGTTTCAGTCTTTATCACTATAACCTCAACAGCTTGAAAAAATCTCATTACTTTCAAAGAGTAGGAAGTTATATGGTTATTTGCTTTAGTCCATGTGCTAATGATAAAATATTACTCAGTTCTTGCAAATAGTTAATTTATAAAATTGAATTCTTGCATTTATGAAGAGCGGTCTTAGTGTTTAAGAGGAATCCTAGAATTAGAACTGCTGACCAGACTTGGGGGAGAGACCTCTGGAAGATGCTGATTCTTGTTTTACTGATGGTAGTAGCTTCATGAAAAAAAGTGAATGAAAGACAGGATACCAGCACTTCACAGGTAATAGAAGCTAAACCTTTACCTGTGAACACCTCTGCCAGAAGGCAGAAATAATCACATTAAGGAGAGCCCTGGAATTGGCTAAAGATAAAAGGATAAATATCTGGACTGGTTCTAAATACGCATTTGGTGTGATCCATGCACATGGTGCTATCTGAAAAGGAACATGCTATAGAAATTACACAGTTACTGGAAGACGTTCAGCTATCTGAAGAAGTAGCTCTTATGTACTGTAAAGGACATCAACAAGGTGACTCTGATCAGGAAATTGGAACTAATTTGGCTGATTTTGAAGCGAAACGAGCAGCTGAACAATCACAAATCATGTCTTAATTCCTGATGGCAAACTAACAATTGAAAAATTTAAACATAGGTATTCAAAAGAGAATAAAAACTTGATTCATGATCTAAAAGGACAGGAAAATAAAGAATGTGGGATTCAGATACCTGATAGGTGAATTGTAATCCCCTACAACCAACTCTGGAAGTTAGTTCAGGAGAAACATAATAAAACTCATTGATGTAGTAACTTTTTATATAAATATTTAAAAGAAACAAATTGTAGTGAAAAATCTATATACTATAGTTCAATTNTGATAGGTGAATTGTAATCCCCTACAACCAACTCTGGAAGTTAGTTCAGGAGAAACGTAATAAAACTCATTGAAGTAGTAACTCTATATAAATATTTAAAACAAACAAATTATAGTGAAAAATCCATACACTATAGTTCAGTTAGGGTGGTGAGATACTGGAATGGGTTGCCCAGGGAGGTTGTGAGTGCTCCATCCCTGGCAGTGTTCAAGGCCAGGTTGGATGAAGCCTTGGGTGACATGGTTTAGTGTGAGGTGTCCCTGCTTATGGCAGGGGGGTTGGAAGTAGATGATCTTAAGGTCCTTTCCAACCCTAACTATTCTATGATTCTGTGA
>NDXB01001358.1:81320-109424 GCA_002631895.1 Agapornis roseicollis
TTTAGTGTGACCCTGCTTATGGCAGGGGGGTTGGAAGTAGATGATCTTAAGGTCCTTTCCAACCCTAACTATTCTATGATTCTGTGATTCTATGATAGTTGGAAGTTAACAATAACATTTCAACTTGTGAAGATCATTAATTTAACTCTTTCCTTGAGGCTAGTCAATGGTGCTAAGTAACCATTGCTGAAGTCTGTTTGTAACCTTCTCTGCTTGAACTGGTTTAAGATCCTGCATGGATTGGTGAAAAGTGCTTTCAACCTTTGGAGAGGTAATTTCACCCTTGGAAGTACAAGATACATATTTCATATTCTAAAATACGCATATTATCATATTTTATGGTATGATATATAACAAAAAATTTACTTAATATAATTAAAAGAGCAAAATGTGGCAAGTCACTATAGAAACATATTATGGTTTGGGGTGGAAGGGACTTTCAGAGGTCCTCTAGTCCAACCCCCCTCCAATGAGCAGGGACATCTTCAACTACATCAGGTTGCTCAGAACCACATCCAGCCTGCCCTTGAACACTACCAGGAATGGGGCAGCCACAGCTTCTCTGGGCAACCTGTGCCCGTATTTTACAGCCCTTGTTGTAAAGAATTTTTTCCTCACATCCAGCCTGAATCTCCCCTCTTTTATTTTAAACCCATTATCGCTTGTGCAGTCACAACAGGCCCTGTTGAAAAGTCTCACCAGATCATTCTTATAGTCTTCTTTTAAGACCTGAAAGGCCCCAATTAATTAACTTGCTTCATCTTTGCGAGACAAAGTTAGAATCAAGTGCAAATGAGAGAGATGTTCGTCTTGCATTGAAATATTCCTTCTCAGAGTTGCATTTCTGTCTCCCATGTGATTGCACATGTACATTTCCCTAAGGTAATGGCTTGGAAAACATGTGTCTCTTGTATCCGCAGGGAGCTGAGTGATGTGGATTGTGATGGGGCGCTGACACTCCCGGAGTTTTGCGCTGCTTTCCACCTTGTGGTTGCAAGGAAGAATGGTTACCAGCTGCCCGAGACACTGCCGGAAACGCTGCTGCCAGAGTACCTCCAAGCAGGTAATGTCTCTGGCAGGTCATGTTCCTGCTGCCATCTTAGGAACCCAACGTGCCTGTAAGACAGGTTTCATGTTCCATCCTGCAGGTAGGATTGCTCTCCAGATGCTTTCTAATGCATACGTTTTTATTGTTGCTATAAAATGGATGCACAAAAGCAAAAAACAGGGATGCAGTATAGCAGTTACCTGCTTCTTTATGTCTGCCTCTTCCCTCAAGTGCTTCAGGTGTCATTATAGCTAAAATGGCAGATGATACCCATAGCAAAGATAATCCAGAGACTCTTCTGATGTTTTTTTTTCCCTTAAGTATCTGTCTCTTGAAGATGTGTTGAAAACAAGACTGGACTGCTTTAGAACTTAGTATGCCAGTGTATGTTGTTAGATGCAGTTGCTGGTTTATATCAAAGGCTGATTTTTTTTTTTCTTTTGTAATTTATTTTATATAATCCACAGATTCCTCTATAAGCAGTTTACAGTAATGATGGGGGATTACAGCAATTTCTGTAGTACAGGGATGAATTAATCCAAAATATAACATACCTCAGTAAGAAAGTGCAGTAAGATACCTGCCCCTTCATTTGTTCTCTTCAGTTATGTCTCTTTTAATTATAAATGAGCATTGAAATACATACTGTTCCATCTTAAAAATGTGCATGACTTTCTAGGGCAAGGAGGATTAATCACAGATGATAATTACAGTGCTAAGGGATAATATTTAAGACCTAATAAAATCTCCATTGAGTTTGATGACACTGAATATATTAAAAGACAGGAAAAGAGCTAATCAAGCTGCAGTTAGGAAAATTAAATGTTCACCCTATATCAGATTTGTGAAGTAATTTCTGGTGGAGTCATGTTCCTTATAATTCACAGTCTTCATATCCAAAGTGAGAAGCTCCTCTAAACCCTTCACTTCCAAGTCTTCTTCTCTTTTAGTCTCTCTAATTACATTCCCTTTTCATAATTACAGCTACCCTTTTCCCTCCAGGACCACCAGTTTGTTCACTACTCTGGTGCCTCATGATAATGAACTTGTAAGCAGGTTCTTGTAGTGTCTTCACATCAAGCCTTTTTGGGTAAAACTGCAGTGGAAATAATTACCTCTAGTTGTAGGGAATCATGATGTCTGTGGGAGGAAAAGCATGGCAAGCTGTGGCTGTTGCCTGGAGGAGTCCTCCATTTCCCTGATTTCCCCCTGTCAGCACTGGGGTCTTAACCACTTTTTTAGATAATTGTTTCATGGTGTTGTACACAACCAAGCCTTTCAAGCTGATGTATGTGGAAGAGATGAGAGGACTGGTTATTGTGGACACTTTAAATTCCTTAGCTAATATGCTAATTCTGGTTAGCTTGAGGATCTGAAAATGTCTCGTGCCTGTTCTTCTGCCTAGTCAGGGTTCAGGAATCTATCATCTGAAAGACTTGCATTAATAAAAAGAACAGCATCCCAACACATTACCACCATGAATAGCATAAAGCAATGATAAGTAAGCAAATACCTCATACACCTGCCTAAAGTCCTAAAATGTCAAGAAACTGTTTTCATGTTTCCATAATAACCTCAATGAGGATTAATGGAAACTGTTTTTCATTAGGTTATTGTATTAGTTTCAGAATGAGGCAAAATTTGGTTCAAGTAAAATATTTGCATCTGATAAGAGTACTAAAGCTTCAAATAAAGTGACTTGGAGCATAAGACAGAGCATTTAAGAATGATTTAATCTTGCTGTTTTATTGCTTGTTCTGTAAACTGCAAGGACAGATTCCAGTGCTGTCCTGGCACAGCTCCATTAAAAGTCTGACTCACCACCTCCTTTTCTGAAAGTTTTTATTTAAAACTAATTTAGAGGAACTGTAAAGCTATTTGCCCTGTATGTAACCCACTATATTGTATGTTAAGAAAGAATGCAAGAGCTTAATTTATGCAGGAAGATTAGATGCTAGTCAGAAACTAGAAATTTGATGTGCAAACTAATTATTCTGCCTTTCAGTATATTTCATGTTGAAGAGCTCAACATGACCTGGCAGTGTGCATTTGCAGCTCAGAAAGCCAAGCGTATGCTGAGCTACATCAGAAAAATGAGTGTGACCAGCAAATTGAGGGAGGTGATTCTCCCCCTCTGTTCTGCTTTCATGAGACCCCACCTGCTGTGTTCAGCTCTGGGGTCCCCAGCATAAGAGGGACATGGAGCTGTTGGAGCGAGTCCAGAGGAGGCCACAAAGGTGATCAGAGGGCTGGAGCACCTCTGCTATGAAGAAAGGCTGAGAGAGTTGGATCTGTTCAGCCTGGAGAGGGCTTTGAGGGGGGGACCTTAGAGAGCAGCCTTCCAGTACCTGAAGGGGGCCTATAATAGAGCTGGAGAGGGACGTTTCACAAGGGCCTGTAGAGGTAGGACAAGGGGGAATGGCTTTAACTAAAAGAAGGTGGGTTTATACCAGATATTAGGAAGACGTTCTTCACTGTGGGGGTGGTGAGACACTGGAACAGGTTGCTGAGAGAAGCTGTGGCTGCCCCATCCTTGGAAGTGTCCAAGGCCGGGCTTCATGGGGCTTTGAGCAGTGTGGTCTAGTGGAAGGTGTCCGTGTCCATGGCAGGGGGCTTGGAGCTAGATGATCTTTCAGGTCCCTTCCAACTAGTGCAGTAGAAGTGAGGTTCTTGTGAATATTCCCATGAGAAGTTAGAGTTGATTTCCCCTCCCCCATTTTTATTGTTTTCGCCTCAGTGTCATTCAGGTAAAGATGCTATATACTGCAGCATCTAGTGTTTGGTGTCTTTGCTTTTTTGCTTCAATTTTAGTGTATAATGTAGATTCTACTGTACTTTTCAGTATTTAGAATGTAAAAAAATTGGGGTAGGTGGTTTGGTGAGTACCTTCAACGTTCCTAGGACAGCAAAGTATAAACTATTGAGGACAACTAACTCGATACTGGAATGTGAGGAGGAAAACCCCAAATAAATAGTCTTTGTTTGGCAGTTAATGTTTGCTAAGAGTCACTTCTCCCAAATTTCACAATTATGCCTGCAACAGAAATACATGCTGACCCTTTCATGACATTGATTTACTCAAAATACAGGACAGATTTTTTTCATGGTGTTTGTCGCCCATGGTGTACAGGTCAGTAGTGATGCGTAGAAATGAAGAGCAAATGGCTCTGGAATACATTCTTAAGAAGTGTGTGTTAACCAAAAACTTGGCATATCTCTCCCCCCCTCTTTTTCCTTCCTTTGCAGCTTCTTTGAAGCCCATGCGTGACTGTGCACTATTTGATTCTTATTCTGACCCGTTGCCAGGCAGTCAGCAGACTCGGGACTTCAGTCGGTCAGAGGTAAGGAGGCATGAGCAGGGCAGTTCCCTTGTAGAGTGCAGAGGATAGGCCAGCTTCACAGTGACTGTGTTATGGGTAGCAGCAGACCTGCGAGTCTCTGAGGGGATTTTAGGAGTCTTCAGGTTTCCTGTTAAGCCATCTTGAACCCTTCTCAGCAGTTTCTGAAGTGTATGGAAAGGGCTAACACACTTTTTAGAAGATACTCCCACAGAGTTCGCAGCAGTCATCAGGGGACTCCAGCCTTGTGTGATGTTGGAGCCTGCAGAGAAATGCACCTTACCTGCTCATGTTCTGTGGGGCTGCCTTTGATCCTCTGTCATTGGGAGCCGGTGGTGAGGGGCAGAGCCCACGCTGCTGGAGTAGCAGTGTGGCACAAGGATAGTGCTCAGGTGAAATACCTCCTGAACTGGAACTGGTCCAAAATGTGAGGCTTCAGGCGCAGAGTTTGTCCTAGTCAGGCACTGCTGACCACGTAGCTCTCGAGTGTCCATTTACAGTAAATGCTCAATTTGCACACTTGTTCCCCCAGTTTTGGTTATGAGAAGAAAATGTCTTAGCTTGTCCTGATTCCTTGTACTTTGCTTCTTTAGAGTCTGAAACTATTCCAGATTTTGTACAGTGTGGACAGGTCTACTTCTGTTCTAAGCAATTCAGTCTTCATTTTAATATCCAGCCTTCCCATAGTTTAAGGAGCTACCATGCAAGGGTCTAGGTAATAATTGTAAGGAGCTGGGAAGAGTGTTTTGAGGGAAGAATGTGGATCAACCATAGCAATATCACAACAGATACTAGCCTTATAATGAAAGACTATTGCAAGCAAAGCTATATTGAGAAGGTGTTATCACTGAGGTTAAAACTCAAAACTTCAAAGATCCTGTATAGCTGAATTAAACGTGGCCACTGAGTTGTACATGGGTATTGCTGCTCTGTATATATACACCATGGGATTTGTGGGTTTAGTACTTAAGGTATTGATCAAATGGCAGACTGACTGCAAGAACAGGCCCTTCTGATGCTGCTTACAGGTTAAAAAGATATAATTTATAATTATATTAAAATAGATCTAACCATATAATTTTGCATCTTTTTTCGAATAATTATAACGCTTCAGTTTATGTAACTTCTTGAGTTCAGAATCTACTTCAGTATCTCTGTGGCCTAGGGAGCTTTTTTTGTTAGGATACTGCCTTCACAAGTGACTACCGATATATGCAAATTGGTCTTTGGCTATTGCAGTTGTGAGGAAATTTGCTCTTTAGTAGCACAGGACTGCGAGATTAGAATGTTCTTTTATACATTTCAGAAGGCTCAGAAAGCTTGCCTTCAGAGTTATCTTGTGTTTCTTAGAAATAAAATATCATTTCAGTAACCTAACCAATACAATTTTATAATCTCATTAAAAATCTGGGTTTTAGGCTTTCTGTTGTTTGTGGTCCTTAAATGTATGTGCAGAGTAAGGATAAATCTAGAAGGAGATGATTTCCTGAGAAGTGGAATTGTATGGATTTTTGATTTTTAAATTTTTCTGCTGCAGTGGAGATGATAATAGTAGGAATATTACAGTAATAATTAAAGATGTAGAAGGTATACAGCACAAAATGTAAAAAAACCCAAACAAGCAACAAATCCCATTTTATGTTTAATTTTTATTTCAATTTTCAGTAGTTAAGCTTTCAGACCTTCTCTGCCTTATTTCTGAGTCCTCCTCCTGAGACATTCTCACCGTAACTGCCAATTATTTGTAGATTACTGTGCTGCCTTTGCAGTCAGATAATGTTCTTGGGGGAATAGCTGGATTTTCAGTTCCATTCCTAGGTTCTGCAGGGTGGCAGGATGTTCTGCAGAAACAGAGTTTTTTGTGGCTAGGTTGAAAATGAAGAGCCTGCAGTATGATTGCCTGCTGGCTAAGCACAGACAGTAGTTCCTGGCTCTCTCACAACTGTTTGACTAGGTTTGTTCCCTTTCTTCACTATCTGGGCCTAGACATACAGAACAAAGTTCTTTGTTTCAAGGCCTTGTTATTTTGCTCCTTGTTATTCAAGATTAATGGACTATAAGATCTTTTCTCAAAACTGTTCTGAGAATGACTCAAGTTTTTTGTTTTGTTCCACTGATATTTTTATGTTCAGAATTAATACATGGAATGAGTATCATTTAGAAGATCAATAATTCATCTCCCTCTGTGTTAAGTGCAGTAATTCACTGCTTGAATCTAATTTGTAGCTCGGCTACTTGGAGAAATATAGTTTGGATACTTGATCACTACATTAAAAATATTATCAATGCAATCAGTTATCCATTATCTCCATGTTTCTTTTCACCTGTCATCCATTCAGGCTGTTTTATTTCATTTCAGAAGACCATTTTTACTGTGACTGCTGCACTACACTGCATTACAGTAAGAACAGTTCTTGAATGCATTCATAAGGAAAATAATAGCAGGAGATGGGCCACCTGAATGCTAGGCTTTGTTAAACTCACAAAACATGGAAAGACTGCTGATGTTATGCCCAGGAATGACAAGGGTGACTACTTTTTCTGACCAAAGAGGTTTTGTCATCCTGTTTGTTTTCTCTCAAGTTTTTGTCTTCCACGCTGGTTCAGGTCCTCATTTTTTTTTTTCCCTCCATTCCTGTGGCTCTTTTTCACAAGCTTTCTCACTGCCAAAAGCTTAAAGATAAAACACAAGATTTCACACTATATGCATTTAACGACTGGCTGGGGTTGCTCTAAACTCCCTCAGAAATGTAATGCTCACAGTTCACTGAAAGTTGTGAGAGTCATTCTGTTGATTCAAGCATTCACTGACTTAGGCCTTTAGTCTGACACTCTTTAGAGTGTCAGGGCTAGCTCTGGATGTGAACTGTTTTGTCCGTACATTTTCAGAGTTCTCAGGCCATATTTTTGCTGTGTTGCTTCCTCAGAAGCATTAGGAAATCCCACATGCAACGTCATAAAACAGATCTCATAGACCTTTATTCTGGACTTGGCCTTCTTGAATTAGTGACTTGAGATTTCTTTTGTTTGTTTGTTTAATGCCTACAAAATCTTTTCTCATTTTTTTTTAGGCCCAACCCAGCATCATTTACTATTTAGAGAAGCTTGAGGTTTATGATGCTTGCTTTATGGCTTTTTTGGTTGCAGAGTGTATCCTTGTTCTTAGAGGTAATGGAGGTAGAATTTGTTCCCAATTCTATTTTGCGAGCTAGGCAGCAGAAGTTACAAGAACAACTAATGCCTGTAAGTCACTACTGAAATAAAGAAAAATTGAGGAATTAGACTGGGAAGAAGTTCTCTGTTTTCCAGTCAGAGGCCTGAATGGGCCTTCAACAGACGTGCTAATGAAATTTGGTTTTCCTATCTCAATGAGTGCATGTTGAAAGAAAAGAGTAGTTGAAGGATTGGCCACCTTAGTCTGGAAGGCATTAAATGCAGAACTACTGAGTTCTGGAGTTTTGGCTTGGGAGAGACTGGCTTTTGGGAAGCAGCTAGAGAAGGTTTCCTCAACCCTAACATGGATGTGACATCCAAGGAGAAAGCACAGAATGACATTTTTCTGTTGGGAGAAGTTTCTCCTTGCATATAGTCATTAACTCCTTGTAATTCATTGTGGAAGTGTTTCACTAACTAATTTCAGGTATGGAACTGCTGTACTTTAAAAAGCAAAGTTATATTGTCTTTCTGTAGATCCTCTATGCTTCTTCAATCTGACAAAGCAAATCATGGTGTGAGAGAGATTATCAACTTTTTGTGTGTTAACCTATATTCTTAAATATTTGACTGTGGAAATGTGTGAGCTCTACCAATCAGTATAATAAGTAGATCTCTTTCTTTAAGAAGACATCAGCTGATGAAGTACCTGATAACTCTGCTCTGTTACAAGATGGAAAGAAAGATGACAAAGAAGGTATTCTAATAAATGTATTTTTTCCCTGTTAAGAGTTAAATTCTCTGTGGTTTTAGTAATCCCATATATTTGCTGATAGAAGCAATGGTGTGTTTAATATCTAAGATGGGTATGTGTTGCTGTAGATTAAAGAGACGACTTATTGGTAGCAGTTGAGTTGAAAATGAATGAATGGGTTTGCTTCAATATTGTTTTTATCATACAAGAATGGTATGAAATGCACCATCTAAAATAAGTCTAGTCTGAAGGCAATTAATGCTGCACTTTTTATTTTAACAAAGTTGTAATTGTTGTTATCAGGAATTTTGTAAGAGTGCCAAACATTGTGCCAAATCTTGGATTCCCCTTTTTGCAGAAAATAGCGACACATAAAAATTAGTTTTTATAAAAAACCAACCAACCAAACAATAAAAACCCCACCAAAAAAAATACAAACCCACAAAAAAAAAACACCAAAACCACAATAAACCAAACCAAACAAACAAAAAAACCCAAACCCAAAACCAAAAAAAACCCCACCAACCTATATCTTCTTGCAAAACAAAAGTTTTAGGCAAAGTGAATTGAATGTACTTGATTCATTTACTTCACTTAAAATCTATCAGCACCAAGCCATGTGAAATTGAAGCAATCTATTCCACTAAATAGCTTCTAGGGCTTACAGAATTGTCAGTGGATCATCACGCAATTAATTCATTCCCTTTTACATTTTCTTCAACCATCAATTCAAGTTCTCACTTGCTGCCCCTCAGTTGTGCAAACAAAACAGTTGTGGGTATTTTGTTGCCTGATTCTCAGAACTGTGAATTATACATTAAATTAAAAAAAACCAACCAAATATATAAAATCTTGACCTCCCAACTGTCCACATGTTAAGTTCGCATCAGAGCTGTGAGACCAGGTAGTCCACATTCCTAAATCACCTTCACCTTCAAGTGTGACAGTGTTTGCCAGTGTCCCAGTGTCCCTGGTTCAAAGAATGGTTGCCAGAGTTGATGGATATTTGTAAAACATTTTGACAAGTCAAGGTATTTCAAGAAAGTAATGTTTTCTTGACAAGGTTTGTTTTGTTGTAAAATTCATACTGTACCACAGCAGCACGTGGAACCTTGAAGGTTTTTGCCTTGAAGTGTCTAGGGAAGGCTTACTTTTTATTAAGGGAAATTTTTTTTGTTCCCTGTTTAGGTGAAGAACTGCCTTGTTTTTCATAGCCAAGATGTTAAGTCAGATGAGAACCTGTTTTGGTACATGCAGTCCTTCAGGGCTGAAGATTTGCTGTATCTGTGACACAGATTCCTACCTTTTCAGGCAAAGAACAAGTACTCTTGTTCTACCATTTATTGCTGTTCTGACAGATGTAAGAGCAGATTGCTCCCCTGACTGAGGAAATGTCCCCAGAAGCCAAGAACCTGTAGTTCAGGACTGTAGAAGCAAATTCTTCTGCGTTTTCAAAACTGTACATGTAAATTAGCTCCACTGTCAGGTTATAATACAGTTAAATATGGAAGATAATGTAAACAGAATTGCATCACAAGAACCAGAATTTTTCTGTGTGTTTTATTTGATAAAGGCAGATGGAGATAAGGGACTTCAGTCCAAGCGGTCATTTATAATACTGTGGATTACAGTACATTAAAATATGCTATAGTGAATTAAGGACAACTGAGTAATTAAAAAAGCGTGCGCAGGCATCAGTGGAGGGGGAATAAGCACAAAGATTGGGATTTCCTAAATTTTGACCCCAGCTCTCTTGGTGCCCTGTATGATTCCTGGCTGGTGAGTTGCCAGGAACAGCCAGTCCTTCCCATGCCTTGGCTTTCCAGGTTTGTAACCTGGAGAGATGAGTCCCAGCTCTTCCAAGTGTCTGCAGCTTCTGCCTCTGTGAGAGTGTTCCATCTCTAAAACTCTCGTCCTTGATTTTAGGCACTGAAACCCCCAAATTTTCAAAATTTGAGATTATTTGGACACTTGGGTGTAGGTCTTTCTGTTCTTGACTTTTGCATGCTTAAAATTGTTATTTTTTTAAGTGCTTGGGTGTTCTGAGGATATTTGGCTACTTTTCAAATATGTTTGATGCGATTCAATGTTTTAATACTAGTTTAGATGTTCCTTTGTCAGAGCTGATACCTGTAGATTTTACCTGCACATACTTGAAGTAATTCTCATTGTTTTGCTTTTTTCATTAAGCTCTTAAAGTAAACACTGCTCTCAAAACAATACCAAAGGAATTTCAGCACTTGACTGTGAAAACAGGTAAGAAGAAAAAGATTTCATGTGTTACTTTTATTAGAATAAAAATATTTTTATGTCACACCCTAAATTAGTGTAATTTGATTCATTTTATTAAGATAATTTTGCCTTTATACCATTTTACTGCTGAAATTAGCTTCTACTTCAGAATTACTACTATGTGCAAGATAAATATTGAATACTACTTCAGAATGTCAGAGTCTTTTTTGTTTTCTTTGTGTTCTTCATATGTAGGAAATATTTATAACGTAGTATTTTTTAAGGAGTCTGAAGCTTTTCTGTGCTACAAAGAATATGCAAGAGCATGAATGTCATACTTAGTAAGGAATAACTATGCAGTGTTTCAGTAACCGTTCTGAGATGGTCTAGGGTTTTTTTGTGAGAACTGAGCATTCGTATTTTCTGTCAAGAGGTGTAAGGGTAACACAAACATTGAAGCATTTACAGCACTGATGCAGGCTTTTGATTTAGAGGGGGTGTTTCTATGTTGAAACCATCCCTGATTTTTCTTCCTCCAACTCCAACATACACTCCTTGTTCCTATCATACTGTAAAATGTTATTTCTGGAACAGCATATGACAGAATTACTTAGTTGCTCCAGAAACTTTGAGCGCACTCAGTTCAGTTCATCAGACCTCCCTTGCCTTTGTCATTGTTAATCTCTCCTAGAGTGGTAAGAGTGTTCACAAGCCCTCCCTGCTCCCAGTCAAGCTAAAATCTGGACTTGCTTTCTTTTTCCTTTGCATAAATGTTTTTACTTGTAAAGATACCCTTGATTAGGAAAACTGACCCCACATGTCTGTCACAGCAGTTTTGTCTTATAGTTCGATTTCTTCATGACTGCTCAACAGCTGCATGCCTCATTTCCCAACTCTTTTTTTTTCCTGGCTTCTTCCCAAACACTTGGCAGCTGCCAGATTTGTTATCTTCAGCTCCTATTCTCAAATGATTGGTGCTTCTCCTTCACACACACACTCTTACACTTCCTTCTCAGAGGGAGAGGAGGATGGTTGTTAAGACTTTCAGTTCTGTTCTCCTTCCCCCCGCAGTTGTACCCAGAGCACCCGGGGGAGTTTTATTTTCAGTTCAGCAAATCCATTTTAGATTCACTTAAGGAAAAAAACCCCAAACCGCACTATCACCTGCACATCTTCTTTGCCACCAACTTCTTTTCCCCATGTCCTTTATTTCCTAGTCAGGGAGGTCAACCCAATGCTTGTGTGCTCCTCCAGCAGGCTTGCTGTGGTTTTCTTCCAACGGAGGTGGTGGCAGAGTTTCAACCCATCATCATGATTCCCATCACTGTAGGGGTTTCGCCCTTGGTATCCTTGGTATATATTGAGTATTTGAGCAAGCACATTCACAAGCTACGTGCTGCAGTTGATGTTAGGAGTAAAAATGGTTATCCATCCAGTGGGCCTGATACAGCACAGTAATTGAGGGGCTATTTCAGAATTGGTCACCATTCTGAAAGGTCATTGTTATCATCATTGTCATCATTCACCCACCTTCAAGATAAAAACTCAGTTGGGATGAAGCAGGAGAAATTTTACATCCTCCTTTGGTTATTCATTTGAACTGTTTATATAAATGATGTAATTTATGCAAAGATGATACTGTCATGCTTCATTATGAGAGAGTTTTCTTTGCCACCTGGAGGACTAGAAGTTTGAAATCGGTAAAATCTTTGTATGCTCAGCATCTCCAAATATCTGGCCAGTTTATTTAGGCTCTAAGTGCAAGATAGTTGTTGGCCTTATACTGTTAAAGGGTTGAGGTCCAAATTTGCAAGAGTTTAAATTGCAGCTTTCTGACTAGGCCACCAATAAGAGTTGAGTCAGTGGAGGGGATATAGACTAGTGAGGAATTCTTTGGATTTTTTGGTATATTTGTACCTTTTATGGTACAATTTTCCACCAGATCTTCAGCCTGTAAAGCAAGGTAGCACCAGCTGAGTGTAACATAGTAGGCTACAGATGAAAGTACTGAATCAGCATTCTTTGGAATGTTAAAATGAATTTGCATTGGAAAAGGGGTGTGGGAGCAGTTAAACACCCAAAACTGGAAACTTCACACTCTCCTGTGATTCACACTCTTCTGTGAATGAATAAATAAGAGTTCATGATTGTCTATGACTTTAATTATAGCAGACCAAGCTGTTCAGTTCATCACGCTCTACTACTGCAGGAATCATACAAACTTCAGAATAATAATAAATGTAATGAATTTTCTCAACAGCTTTAACTTTTTATCAGTTCCATGTAAGTTAGGCTTCTGTATCCATAGCTGTAGAAATATGGAAGACTTGTGAACTGAATAGTTTTGTAACATCTTGAATGATTATGTCGTGTATGTGAATAAACCAAACACAAAGTCCACACAGACTGAGTTTACCAAAGTAACTGTCAATTGCTGGGGTGAGTAGCTTGAGAGCAGCAAGAGCCACCGAGGAGGGAGCCTCAAGTCCTCAACAGGACTTGCCCAGAAGCCAGCAGCTCAGCTCACGCGGTCAGCTGACTCACGGTGGGCAGAGCCAGGAGGCTCCGTGGCAGATGTGAGTGGTTAAAAACCTTCCTGGGAGCGCGAGCGACCAGGAGCTCATGAAGGCAGTTCATGCGGGCAGGCGAGCGGGATGGTGAGCTCTCGGTGTGTGACCAGCGCAAGGTCTGGGAGCTCTGCTCTGGCTGCCCTGGCAGTGGCGAGCGTAGGCACCCAGACAGAGCCAATGAGAGGGGAGGCTGCAGTGCAGAGCTTGGGGTGTAGAGAGTGCCTGCACTGGGCTGGTGACGCTCCAGGGCAGCCTTCGATGCAGTGATCACGAGATGGTTAAGCTTGAAATCCTCAGGACAGTGAGAAGAGCGTGCAGCAAACTCACTGCCTTGGACTTCAACAGAGCAGACTGTGGCCTCTTCAGGAGCCTGCTTAGTAAGGTTCCATGGGATATAGCCTTAGAGGGCAGGGGGCCCAAGACTGTTGGATGATATTCAAGGATCACCTGCTCCAAGCTCAGGAGTGTTGCATCCCAACTAGAAGGAAGTGCAGCAGGAGGGCCAGGAGACCTCCTTGGATGGATAAGGAGATGCTGAGAAAAATTTGAAGGAAGAAAGAGGTTTATAAAAGGTGGAAGCAAGGACAGGCGGCCTGGGATGAATACAGGGATGTTGTCTGGGAAGCTAGGGACCACGTAAGGAAAGCTAAGGCCCAGTTAGAATTAAACTTAGCTAGGGATGTTAAGGATAACAAAACGTGATTCTACAGGTACATAGGGAATAAAAGACAGACAAGGGACAACGTAGGCCCCCTCTGGAAACTATCGGGAGAAATGGCTACAGAGGATTTGGAGAAGGCTGAGGTTCTTAATTATTTCTTTGCCTTGGTCTTCAATGGGAAAGGCTCTGACTGCACCACCTAAGTCTTGGAAGGCAGACACAGGGACTGTGAGAATGAAGACCTTGGGCCCACTGTCGGAGAGGATCTGGTTTGAAACCATCTTAAGAATCTGAACGTGCACAAGTCCATGGGACCTGATGAAATCCATCCACGGGTCCTGAAGAAGCTGGCAAGTGAAGTTGCTAAGCCACTGGCCATCATATTCGAGAGATCATGGCACTCAGGTGAAGTTCCCAAAGAATGGAAAAGGGGAAATATAGCCCCCATTTTCAAGAAGGGGAAAATGGATGACCCAGGGAATTACAGACCAGTCAGTCTCACCCCTGTGCCTGGAAAAATCTTGGAGCGGATTCTCCTGGAAGGCATGCTAAGGCACATGAAAAACAACGAGGTGCTTGGTGACAGCCAGCATGGCTTCACTAGGGGGAAATCCTGCCTGACCATTTGGTGGCCTTCTACGATGGGGCTACGGAACTGATGGACAGGGGTAGAGCAGTTGACGTCATCTACCTGGACTTGTGCAAAGTGTTCGACACTGTCCCACATGACATCCTTGTCTTTAAATTGGAGAGACATCAATTTGATAGGTGGGGCACTCGGTGGATAAAGAACTGGCTGGATGGCCACATGCAAAGAGTTGTGGTCAATGGCTCAGGGTCCGGCTGGAAGCCAGTGACGAGTGGTGTCCCTCAGGAATTGGTGTTGGGACCGGTCCTGTTCAGCATCTTTGTCAACTGACATGGACAGTGGGATTGAGTGCACCCTCAGCAAGTTTGCCGATGACACCAAGCTGTGTGGTTCGATGGATCCACTGGAGGGAAGGAATGCCATCCAGAGGGACCTTGACACGCTTGTGAGCTTGTGGGCTGATGCCAACCTCATGAAGTTTAACCATGCCAAGTGCAAGGTCATACACCTGGGTTGGAGCAATCCCAGGCACAGCTACAGGCTGGGCAAAGAGGAGATTGAGAGCAGCACTGCTGAGAAGGACTTGGGGGTGGTGGTCAATGAGAAAATGAACATGAGCCGGCTTCAGTGTGTGCTTGCAGCCCAGAAAGCAACCGTATCCTGGGCTGCATCAAAAGGAGCGTGACCAGCAGGTCAAAGGGGGCGATCTTGACCCTCTACTCTGCTCTCCTCTTGTGAGACCTCACCTGGAGTATTGTGTGCAGTTCTGGTGTCCTCAACATCAAAAGGACATGGAACTGTTGGAACAAGTCCAGAGGAGGGCCATGAGGATGATCAGGGGACTGGAGCATCTCCCATACGAAGACCGGCTGAGAGAGTTGGGGGTGTTCAGCCTGGAGAAGAGAAGGCTGTGTGGTGACCTCATAGCAGCCTTCCAGTATCTGAAGGGGGCCTTTAGGGATGGTGGGGAGGGACTCTCCCTTAGGGACTGTAGTGACGGGACAAGGGGTAGCGGGCTCAAACTTAAACAGGAGAGGTTTAGATTGGATATAAGGAAGAAATTCTTTCCTGTTAGGGTGGTGAGGCACTGGAATGGGTTGCCCAGGGAGGTTGTGAGTGCTCCATCCCTGGCAGTGTTCAAGGCCAGGTTGGACGAAGCCTTGGGTGGCACAATTTAGTGTGAGGTGTCCCTGCCTATGGCAGGGGGGTTGGAACTAGATGATCTTAAGGTCCTTTCCAACCCTAACTGTTCTATGATTCTAACTGCGTATTTATGGAAATTCTGCCACAGTGATTTGTATGTCCTAATAATTAACTACCTGCTTTGCAATATTTTTTTTATAGTATATTCCTAATTTTGAAAGGTAAAGCTCAGTCTGGGTATTGCTTATTGTAGCCTTGGAGGTCCTGATTTTTCAGAAGCTGAAAAGAAAATCCTTTGCAGTAGTATTCTATTGCTATCGTTTTTTATTAGTAGGCATTTTGGGATTCTCTTTTCTTTGTGTGCTTTCCTGTTTACCTCAACAGGATGTCCTTGGAGAGTTCGAATGTCAGTTCTACCTGCAGGTTTTGAGAGGAAAGGCTTTCTAAAAGAAGTATAAATAGAACTACTTTCTTCATAAAAGAAGGAAAACTTGAAGGTTCTTAAACATTGCTTAGCTTGTAAAGGATTTATGGTTCCTATTCCTAAGTGGCATATATTTAATAATTGTGCATGTAATTAAATAATCAGTAATTTCAGCATTGGAAAAATTGGGTCATATGGCTGTAGGGA
Source organism: Agapornis roseicollis (assembly GCA_002631895.1). Lineage (NCBI taxonomy): Eukaryota > Metazoa > Chordata > Aves > Psittaciformes > Psittacidae > Agapornis > Agapornis roseicollis. Next base: position 97,440 of record NDXB01001358.1, read on the forward strand.
AGCGGTGTCTAAAGTTGTATTCTGGGAGTTTGACAGAGAAGAGGATTATCACCACTGTGTATTTTATTAATTCCCTCTCCCTGCTTTAGTTGCCAGGAAGACTTTGTTGCACAGACATCTGAAACGACTGTATGCCAGTTTGGTGGTGACAGTAATATACTAGAACTTGGTTTATAAGTGGTCCTTTATGTCACTGCCAGCTGCATTTGGGTTTATTCTGTCGAAAAGCACCAGCTAGCAGTGTGTGACCCTAAAACCAGTTTCTGTTATGAAGAAACTGTGTGACTGTACATGTGCCGTATGCTGCTGCTTGTCTTCTGTGAGCTTAAAGCCTCCTGTGGAGGGTCTATGCAGTAGTACAAGGAAAGCTATTAAAAAGTCAGTATTTGCCAGAGGCTACCACAGGTAGCTTCTGCTTCATGTTTTGAAGGGTATGCTGTCTTTCAGGTAATGCTGTATTGTAGCTGGTGATAAACATCTGACTTGGAAGTAGGCATTTTTCTGAAGGAAGCTAGAAACTCTGAGAGTTATGGGTTATTTGGGGTTTTTTTGTTTGTTGTTTTTTTTTTCCCTCCAACCTACTTGGTTCTCTTTAAGTGTTGTAGCTTGATTGGGAGAATAATAGAAAAGTACAAGGATTCACTTCGTATGTGCATTGGGATCATTGATGCTTCTGTAGTACTTTGAGGATATCACAGTGGGCTGAATGTGAAAGCAATCACAGATATGTTTTCTCAAAATGATCTGATGTTAGTAAAAGTCACAAAAAGACAATGTAAACCAAGGAACAGCCTCAAGGAGTTACCCAGAGAAAATAATCAGCACTGTTGTTTTCCTATTATGTGAAGCCTGTGTGTGGCAGCATGTTTGGAGTTCATTCGAATAAAAGAAACTGGTTTTTACAGTGATAGAAACATGGTTTATCAACACTTAGCCTGTAAACCTTTCTACCTTCAAATATCTTCCCTTCCAAACGTCAAAGTAGTCTCAACCTGATATGTTAAGTTTTTTTTATGGATGATAAGATGCGTATTTATACTAATTAGTTAAAGTATTTAGGAAGGACATAAAAACTTCATGCTTTGGGAAGCAGAACAACGGCTAGGAGTAAGATGTTTCTGTGGAAAGTTTATGCTATTCCTTATGTTGCTTTGTCACAACTATGTCTGGGTGCAGTGGTCAGCTATCAGACCTATTGCTTTACCTGTGTCTGGTAACCAAATGGAAAGGTGAAGCTCTGACCACATGTGGGCTTTTGAATTCTTAGGACATCCACACACTACAAAAACAAAGGGGAAGGAGAAGCAAAAATTGCTCATGTGAGATGAGCACACTCTCACATCCACATTTACATCACTCTCATTTTTAACAAACACTGATTCTGCAGCAAAAAGTGTTTATTTTAAATATGTTTGAGTGATTCTCTTTTCTGTTCCAGCCACTCAGGAATCTAATGCACTTAAAGCCAGACCACGATCCAGGTACTGCTTTCATTTCTATTTCAGGACAAGACATACGTTCCTCTGGTGTTAGATGCAAGGCATAAGAACTGGTATCACTTCTTTTTTTTTTTTTAAATTTAATTGGTGTTGTGCTGGAAGTACAGCTCAGACCAGTCAGGTTCACCAGGAAGGGTCTGTTACTACAGACCCTACATAACTACTGTCCTTGGGCCCTCTGGTCTCCGGTCATAAGGCAATAGGGCGTTTGTGCCTCTGCCCAGCCCTGCTGGGTGACTGCCTCCAGCCCAGCCCCAGGGGCACTGGGGAGGGACAGTGGGGCTCACCCCATCACAGGGAATGATTAGGAAGCTTGTGCTGTGAAACCTACACAGTGGTTGCATATGGAGGGAGACACTGCATGCTCCTATAGAAACAGCAATAGTAGCTCAGCTCTCGGATGTGGGTGAGTGAATCTTTTCATTAGTGTGCATGTACTTGACTATGAATAGCTGATGGAAAGGCTAATAAACTTACACTGTTGTGTGCTAGAAATGATGTATGCTGAACTTGGATATTTAAAAGTAAAGGGAAACCTGTGCCAGAAAATACTGTGTATAAATGGATTATGTGTTGGGTTTGGAGTTCACCATTCCTGTATGCAGCCATATGGTTCCTTTCAAACTTTTGGCTTAGGTGCTAATTAGAGGGTTTCATTTTTTATTCTTTGAGAGTATAGTCAGGAGCTCCCTCCTTACAAAGCCTGCTAATAAGACAGAATCAGCTATAAGCATGATGGAGGAAGACTGAAATGCTGTCTTCTTAGGACCTATGTCCAGGCAGGCTGAACTGCCTTGTGTGCCATTTTTCTCTTGCTAGCCAAAGCTTTCTAGTTTTCATACTGTTCTAAATTTCTTTGCTGTGTTAGAGAATCATAAATTGCAAATACAGAATTAAAAAAGGTTTAAGAAAGTATTTTATACAAAAATGTATAAAATAGCAAATGCTTAAACATGTTGGAAAAAGTCACTTGAATGTGACTACTGTATCATATCTGACTGTCTCACATCTGACTATGTGTCACTGCTTCAATGCAGAACTTGGGACTAGAGGTTCCTGAGCACATCTTTGAACTCAGACCTTCTGCTGCACTTGCCCTGCATAGCCTGGAGGGCTCTGTAGACTTGAGGGTCTCTGTCTTCAGGTGTGCCTGACCACCAGAGGCTACAATTTGAGTCTGTTACAGCTCTCAGCTCTGGAGAGATTCATGGGTTTCTAGCCTAAGCTGTGTAGATTCTTAGGCTGTTGACTCTTAACTAACTTCTAGATGCCAAGTCTGCCTGTCACAGGGCTCTGTGTTGGCACTGTAGGGTTGGCATGTTTTTGCCTGATAGCTGCTGTCTTGCTTGATCTTTTACAAAAATTTAAGTATCTTAAGCTCTTAGGTTGCACAATTTTAATGCAAAGAAAATACACACTGCATAATAGGGAAAGTAGAATATAAAACCTTAAGATCCTGATTGAAAGCTTTTCCATTTATTTTGGGGGGTTTAGTTATATTTGATCTGATAAGGCTATGGAATTCAAAACTCTACCAAGACAAAAAATTTATCATCAGTAGAAGTTTTTGTGTCGCATGTAAAATTTGAAGCAATAACGTCTTTCACTCCTGTATTTATTAAAGCTTATATCAGAAACATAGGATGAGCATTGCCAAATGTCTGTCCTGCTGAAGAGCTGTTTTCTAACAACAGCCTGTTTGGGGAAAAAGAAAGAAAAAAAGAAAGAAAAAAAGATCCATTTCCCATTAGTGAGAGTCATTTCTGTTCTACTCGAATGTGTTTTTGGTCTTGCCTGGCATGCGTAATGTGTTATAGTAAGTGTAACATCTCACATTGTCAATGCTCATTTTGAACAAAGCTCTCAGTCTCACAGAAAAAATGGTAACTACAGCAGCTGAAAAATATTGGACACTATTCAGCAAAATCAAAATTCTTAGCAAATGTACTGCATTGGGTTTGATGTGATGTGGGAAGGCCTGGGAAGAGGTACTGAGTCATGTATTTTACCAGTTTTGGTCACTTTGGAGCCGTTTGGTTTTTCTGGATTTTATGGAATTTGGTGTCTTAGGAAAAATTTATTTTAAATATTGGAATATTGTAAAATGATGAAATGTGTACTTGCAAGAGGTAGGTTGAAGGTACACATGTAGAAATACTGTCCTCACAGTTGGGAAACACAGCAGGAACTCCAAGTGGCAGGGGGAATTTTACTCAGTTTTAGTCAACGTAGTTGCTACAGTTATCCTGTTGACAGTTAAAGTTGGGTAAGAAGGCCTGAAGCTGTGACATAAAAGGCCTTAAAATAATACTAGCCCTGTGAGCATGACTTGTTCCTTTCTTCAGACGCGTAGGTCCCTCTGTTGCCAAATTACAAGTGTCTTAGGACAAGTGGGTGTTTGTAGTCATTAGAACAAGGAATTTCCACCATGAACCTGAGTTGTGCTCACTGTACTTTTAGATACTATTCACTGTAGTTGTTTAAAATTAATTTCTGAAATAAAATAATTTTCTGCCTTTCATGCCCTCTGTTTTTCCTTAGGTCTTACTCTAGTACATCAATAGAAGATGCCATGAAAAAGGGAGAAGAACCTCCTACTCCACCTCCAAGGCCACAGAAATCACATTCCAGGGCTTCCTCTTTGGATCTGAACAAAATATTTCAACAAAACACACAAGGTAATGTTTGCTTTCTTTTCCCATTTTGAGACTATTTAGGTTAGTTATGTACTTGGCAACTTGATCTGTTTGCACAAATGCTTGACAGTATGTGCATATGCTCGCCTTTGCTATAGACATTAATATGTTACAGAAGTAGTTGCACTTTCTTGCATTACATTGCCATTGAGGGGAAAAAAAATCACTTTTGGTATAATTAAGGTGATTATAATGTTTTCTGGCACAGTAATGGGAAGTTTAACATATGGTAGTCTGTCATCACTGACTGTTTATATCTGGTCTGGCTGTTCGGACAACTCTCATCAGTAACTACAATATATTTGATTTTTATTACTATTTTTTGTGGTTCAAAAGCTGGAAGAAACCCCTTAGTGTTTAAACTGGGAGAAAAGTGAGCAAACATTTTTGATGTTAAAAGTCTACTGCAAGGGGACAGTCAGAAACCATTCTTTAAGTAAAAAGGGTAATTTCTTTTGACATGGGTGTATATTGAGGAGAGAGAAAGAAGATGTAGAATAGTAGCTGGAATGAACTGAAAGAAAATGGCCTTCCAACACAGTGTTTGAGTGTTCCTCTTGCCTTGCATAGGGAGTAGTGGAAAGAGGAGCTTTCTGTTAAGGGTAGCAGTCATCCAGCATCACTGTGCTTTATCAGTATCCTTGAACCAGACCAGAGTTGTATGTGGTGCAGACCAATCATCTGACTCAAAGACTAGGTTAAACACTGTCATGTTTATGCTTCAGAAGAAAGCTAATGTTTGGCTGTGTCAAGGAATGTTTTAACTGCACTCTCTAATGTGGTTATTGGAGAAGAGAAAGAGTTTCACCTCTTGCTGTATGGGCTTTTTTTTGTGCAAACACCAGAGAGAATTCTGAGGAGCAGGACTCCTGTGCTAAGGAATAAAAGATAAACTATTTCTTTTTTTCTTTCTTTTTTCTTTTTTTTTTTTCCTCTTCCTCCCCACCCTACTCCTCCCTACCCTCCCAACCCCACCTTACACAGTGAAGCAGTTCCTGATCATTGACTGTGGTTCATGTTGAGAGATCTGTTGCCCCCAGTTTTGGTTTCATTTGTATATCAAAATAAAACCCCAGACAGAGCCAAGGACACATTTTCTAAGGCAGTAAATACTCACAGAATCCAGATAAAAAGTATAATTGGAAGGAAGTAAACTTGGATATAAGTTTATCTTGGAACACAAATGAAAGGAGAATCTAAATTATCGAAGAAATAATTCTGTGAATGAAAATTATCATCTTACTTTTGAAATGGATTATTTTGAAAGCTACCATTACTTCTGAAGTAACATAACAGTTTTTTCTGGGCAGTAGAAACAAGCTGACAGGGTTATAGTGAGTGCAGAAACGGATAACTTGTCTTATCAATACTTCTTGGAGGGTTTCCTCACAGGAAATGGGACAATTAAGTAAGGAGAGGCAGTTGATTGCTTGCAAAAAAAGTGCTCTGGTCACCCTAAGACTGTTCATCGCAGTAGGTTGAAATTTATGATTATTTATATTTGGAACAAAAATTGGCTCTAGTTTACAAACCTTAAGTATAGTGTGCTACCAGATTGCAGAAATGTGGAAGATCTCCCAGAGGCTCAGCTTCTTCCTGTGCTTTCAGGGTGTTGGCTTGTAATTTTCTGCTCTCTTGAATGTTCCCTGATGGCAATGCTAAATATTCGTGGTGATTATCTTCCTCTAATGGAGCTATTCTATTTTGTGTCAAAAATGCAAATACTCGTTGTGAAAGATAAGGAGGAATTTGTAGTCTTGGAGGATTTAAGGAAGAACTTGTTAAACAATTTGTAGCCCACCCTGAAGAAGGGTTCCACTTCAAAGAAATGTGAATTGTCAGAAGGGATTAAGTCAGTCCATCTCAGTGTTCACAGGTACCATGGAGTATTTACCTTGCTCTGATTTGAAGCAAAATGTCATCATTGGAAGTCCTATTTTCAGAAACATATGCATGTTCTTTCCTATCACTAAGCCCTGAATAGCTATTCTGTAACATCCTATTGATAATGGGGTTTTGTATGGCTGCTTGCTTTTCTTCTACTTCCCTTGTTTTGATCATCTCACTTTTTTCTCATCATTTTCCCTACTGATTTTGCTTCTCAGTTAGAAATTCCAGTCTTATCACTTTTAGATACCTTTTTCACTTAGGGACAGTTCTTTCTCAGGGAGTGGTCATTGTTTCAAAGCCAGTCTCTTTACCAAGGTGCACTTTGCACTTTCTAAAAAGGCATTTTGAAGGAAGACATAGATTAAGCACTAACTGCCTTGCCAAAAAGGAAGTGTGTTTGTGTGAATTGCACGCATTTGTATAATAACAAGCTGTATTTTTACTTCTGCTGACAGTATAAAAAATAGAATAGTTTCCATCTGCCATCAGAAGATACAGATTTATAATATAGATCATGTGGCGGCAATGTACCATTTACATTTCTTGGCTATTGGGATAATACAGCCTGGCATTAACATCAAACCTGATGTGTTTCTGTCCACAGGTCAGTTGATTACTTTCTGTCCCAATGTACTCTTGGCTGAATTTTGGCTTTATGTTTTCTCCCTGTTTTCCTTCCTTTCTAGGTTTTCAAAAATAGTCTCACTGTCACAGCTGAACAAGAAAAAAATCGCTGTAATGACCATCTCTTCTAGCACCACTGTAATGCCTAGTGTCAGTAGAGAAAACGAGACTGTAAAATCCACCATTTAAATAGTTTTCGGAGTATATCCAATATGATTAGAATAATCACATTTCGGTACATTAGTTTTTGTCCTGCTAATTCTTGTTCAAAAATAAATCTGATTTTAGGAGTTTGGTGGATAATGTTCTCCAGCACCTATGAAGGAGTGCTCAGTAGCATCGAGTTTTATTTTTAGTTCTCATTGGTTGTGTTGATCCATAGGTATCAGTTCTTCAATTGTGAAGCGGTTTGAATTGAATTGTAAAGTGGTTTGAAGCATTTTTTGTCTATTCCATTTTTAAAGGGCAGAAAAAGAAAACTCATTTTTCTTCAAATAAGTTCAGTCAAAGACTGTGCCAGATTCTTTTTGCATGCACTGTTTTTTTGGGGAGGGTATTTTTGTTTGGTTTTATTTATTGTTGGTATATGATGTTTGCCACCATCTTATGGTTCCTCTCTCCTGGCAAGTATGAACACAGAACACTTACTTGTGATGGCTGGGACATCCAGCAATGCATTACTCACAGAAATGGTGCTTCAGAATTGTTGAACTGGGAGGTAAGTGCACTTGAAGGAGGTGCCTTCATTCATACTCCGTAGCTGCACTCTTCTGGGACACCTTAGCTAGTGTTACTCAGGAAAAATATAAAAAAATATGAGAACTTACTGAAAGGCCCCACCTTCTGAAATGTCCATATGGGAATTTCTGCTAAGGGGTGTTAAGAAACAGAAATCTCTATGATTTTATGGGTTTATTGGGTTTTTTTGTGGGTTTTTTTTTTTTAATCATGTAGTCTTTGTGATAGCATCTGAGAAAAATTCAGTCCTACTAGATTCTCAAAGTATTTCTTTTTGTTGAATGTACAATCTCTGGCATTTGGCCTCTGTACGTATTAAGGAAATACTTGGCTAGGTTTTATGCATTCCTGAAGAGACAACAGCAGGTTTTGAGTAGAAACAAAAATGTCAGTTAAAATGCATACATGACCTGTTTTACAGCATCTTTTGTTCTCTAGCCCACTGTCTAGTCTTACTCTGGGAGCCAAGAGTGATACCTGGGAGCCTGTGGCCCCCAGAGCTTTCCTGCACTGTTCACAAAGGTCGTTTGCAGAATTAGTTGCCCTTTGGAGCTTCTTGTGCTCCCTTTCATCTGTCCTGTGATCTGGGTGATGAGGCAGGTATTGAGGGGGGCAAAATTGGCACAGCTCAGAGCCTGGTGCTCCTGCAGCCCCCTTTTACCCTCAACAGCAACTGTAAGCTTGGAGTAACTCTGGGACTGGGGCAAATCTCAGCTTAAGTATTACAACCCCCAGATGTGTCTGTTGTCTTCTGGTGTTTTGCTCAGTTTTATTTTCTGCCCATGACAACTATTAAAGGATTTATTTCTTGGCGATTACAGGCAGAGACAACAGTCTGGGCCTTGTTAGATTGATAGAGATGCCTCTGAAATACATTTTATTTCCCATTTAGTTTCATTTCTTAATTGCATAACATCTTTTAATTAACTGTTCTGTTGAACAAAGGATACTTGTTTGGAAAAGAGATTTTGCTTTGATGTAACAACAAATTGTCATAAGCAGTGTAGTTGATGTGGGAGCAGACTGAGTATCTCTGTGTAATTCATCAGAACAGCCATATAACTATTTACAAATGAATTCTTGACTGAAGGTTTCCAGCACTCATTTGCTTTTGAAACTCACCTCCTGCTGTGGCTGTCCCTGCAGTGAAGAACGTGTGGAATGCAGGCACTATTTCTAACGTTGTCTTGCAAGCAAACACAGTAACCTGGATTTGCTCCCTTGGGGGTACCGATTTTAGCCAGCAATGTGGGGCTAGTATATTTGGATTTTTTTTCTCCCTTTTAAAATGTGAGGTGTTAAGTACCACACTTGGTAAAGGGAAACACAGTTGACATTTTATTGTAAGTGCAGTGTTTTCTATTACAGATGTTTTCCTAGCTACAGTCAGACCTCTGCTTATCTCTGGTGGGCTAGTGATGGCTGCCAAACAAGAGCACATTACCTCTAAATGTGCTCACGGAAAAGGAACAAGAGATCAGATTTATTGGTGTGCATCAGCATTCCTGTGATACAGATGTGTCCCCACATCACTTCTGCGTTTCTTAGTATACACAATTCCTACACGGTTTGAAGTGGTTCTTTTCTCAGAAGGCTCAGTCAGTACAAACTTCTGCACACTTCTGTTAGTGCTAGAGGAAGGCTCTCGTTCAGCATCACATTTTATCCTGTTTTTCATACCTCTGAAGATGACTGTTACTTCATTTAGTTCATCAAGCTTTTATTACTTCATTCAGATAACACAGCCTTTCCTCAATGTATAGGCTTGGCAGGTTTTACTTGCAAAATGTGTAATTTCTGAATAGTGGTGTTGAGATGTCTTTTTTTTCATATTTGCCTAATCACAGCCAAATTCTGAATTTTCAGTCCACATATCAAATAGAACAGTTCTGTAACTGTGTAGGAAAGAGGATTTGCAGAATTAAAATGATTGTTTCTCTATTGTCATACCCTTCTTAATACAAACTGGTCCAAATAGTTACCCTAGTACTGTTTCCAGCTGGTGTCAGCAGTCTTTCTTTCAGCTACATCATATTTTTAGCTTAGTGAGCCAAATGCCGGTGACTACCTTTTGGGCAAATGGAACTAGGTACTAAAAAACCTGCCAGGCCTAACATAGATAAGTATGATTATTGCATTAACTTCTGTATTTTTTAAAGCTTAATTGTATTTGCTACGAAATACCTCTATCTGTTGAGGCTAGCTGTCTGCAAGTCTTAGTTACTGATGGCATCCTTTTAAGGGGTTATGCAGGGGGTTATGTTGTTTGTGTTACTATAAATACAGATTTCTCAACTAACTTACTGGTTCAAAAGTGACAAGGAGAACCTAGAATAGTAGTGTCCTTTTTTTGTGTTGAATGTAGGTGACAGTGAATTCAATTCAGTAATCAGTTTTCAGAGCCCCTTCCTCTGGATTTTAGTCATATGGTAGCGCAGTGCTGTCTTGCATGTTACTGCGCTGTGTTTATTAATCAGACCAAACCAATAAATTAGGAAGGTAAGTTTGAAAGACATTTATTTTAGAATAGCAATAATGGCAGTACCATCAGCAAAATATGCCATTTCACTGAATATCATTTGCAGAGTATACAAGAACTCTAATGGTGTCAGCTTCATTGAGTTAAGAATGCAGAGTCAATTTAATATCTTTAGTTGTGAGGATTGCAACAACAACTGCAGTTTAATTTAAATTAAATTAAATTAAATTTGAAGCATACAGTTTTTTCTTTTGGGACTCAGCTCCTCATCTATTACTGGAGCTGCTGTTCCCTTCTAGTCCCGTTGCCCTCCACAATATACGTGATCACTGAACTGAGCTTACTCTGAATAAAATGTGTCTTCTCTCTGGTTTGAATGGAGGTTTTTTACGCTTCTCAGCCTTTTGGAATTTTTTATGAAGGATGTATGTGTTTCCAACTATGTAACTTATTTGTTTGCCCATCTGGACAAGGACATAATTAAGGTTGAATAGACTGGAGAAAATAATGAGGGCATAAATGGATGAATGCTTATTACATGATAGGAATCTGATGGGGTAACTTATTTCTGTGTTTTAAGATTTTCTGAATTTTCATGTGAATCTCTGAGGGCTGAGTCCAGAGGCTACTTGTGCGCAAACTGGGGTAACTCTCAGCAGCTTTTAAGTGTAAATGTTTCTTGGCAGTTTGTGTAAGTGGAACTTCTGTTGAGTTACTTTTTTTTCTTTTTCCTTGTATTTCTAATTGTAGCTCTTGGTAGGATTGAGGAATGGTTACCGGTCTGTTTTCATTCTGTTCCAGGTTGTTTAAAAAATGAAATTTTAATCCAAAACCTCTTTTATACCAAAAATTGTTAAGATTTAAATGTTCTGACTACCCCTGCCAATCCCACCAACCTATTTTCATGACTCTGTGTGGGTTCCTTGAAAAAATGTCCATCATACCTGCTGTTTCTCATGTGGAACAGGGGGGCAAGTAACCTCCCTTCCAGGGGAGACCCTGGAGATGCAGAGTCCTCCGGAAGTGCCTGAGCCATAGGTGGGACTAGAAGAGGGCAGCAGCTCACTGTTCTTCCTGGCTCCCCTGTGCCTGCTCTGAGTTGATCTGTGTTGAAAATGGTTGCAGGTGGCAAGTGTTGGAGCTTCCAGCACTTCCACTGGGATCTCCAGAGGTGAGAAGCTCTGATGGATGTGTGAGAGGTAGGTGGAGAGGCTGTGCCCCACTGTGGCTGGAGAATGAAGCTGAATGCGAATTGAGAAGGAACAAAATCATGAATAGTTTACTTTAAGGATTGGAAGCAGAGGGGGAGAAACAGTCCCCAAATACAAGCACACAGGAAAGGAAGGGATAGAGAAAACTGTAACTAGAAAATGAAATGGTTTAGAGCAAATGAGGAACAGGAAGTTAAAAATAGATGTTGTGGTCATAGGATATTAAAACCAACCAACCAAACGAAAAAATCCCACCAGAAAATAAGTGTTAAAAAAATACCTGTTTTACAGATTTTACTGAAAACATGCTGAATTTCATGGATAGGGCATTAAAAAAAGACATAAAACCCCACCCGAGTGATGTCTTGCTTGTTTGGTTATAAAGTGACCCATCAAATATGTAAGCACACCAGTGCCCTAAAATGAATTCATACCTGTGAATTCACTGTGCAGAAGCATAATTGCTTAAGGTATGGCTATATCTCTTTCTAATAACTTGGAAAATACTTGGATAATTTTCCATGCAGTTGAGGTATGAATAATGTTCTGTATGATTAGTGCATGAAACACACCTGTAACAAGTGTGTCTGTGACATCAGGTGTGTCACATCATTCACATCACATTGTGTGATGCACAAAGCTTTGCTGCTGAGCAGGTTCCCTAAACTAACTGTGAGAAGAAGAGGTTACTCTGGTGCTGACAATGCTTTCTTCAGTCTTTTTACGAACCTGATAGAAAAAAAAGGAGTATCAGGATTCAGAAATCTTTTTTTTTTTTTTTTTTTTTTTTTTTTATTTTCTCTTGTCCTATTCTAAGTTCATAGAATCATAGAATAGTTAGGGTTGGA
>NDXB01001358.1:109504-141952 GCA_002631895.1 Agapornis roseicollis
TTTTTTTTTTTTTTTTTTTCATTGCTATGACCTTCTGAGGAGATACTAATACGAGTTATTGATAAACAGATACTGCACAACCCCCTTACGTGAATTCTTCATTAAATTTGCATTCCTGGCTACAGCTTTAAAATCTCTCATGTTGCAGAAATAGTAGTGAGAATTAATGACTTGGATCACTGGAAAAATAGTTACTTCACAATCACCTTACTAATGCTATTGTTGGGAATGTAAATAAACAAAGCAGTGCAAAGAACAGTGTCAGTATTATGGAATATCCAAGTACCAGTTTCTGTGAGCTGTAAGGAAAGTTTGGTAAGATGGAGGTAAACAGAAACCAGCTTAGACAGAGCCCCTCTGCAGTCTGCCTTTGGCAACAGAAGCAGGAAGAGTATCTCAAAAAACTCTCTGAAGTAGTGTCAGAGTGGAAGGTTGAAAATGCCATCTTCTCAAACTACCTAAGGAACTGAAGCCTTAGGTGGTTTGAGGAACTGAAGAATAATTCATTCTGTTGGAGTATAGTTTTTGCATTGTTTTCAGTATCGCTGATCTTTGCTTTCTGATAAGATTAATTGGTTGGTCTTGTTAAGCCTGATCTGGGAGCTAAGCATTCTGAAGCAACGTAAACTGATGTAAATCTGCTGTGCAATGAGCCTTTCCCTCGATCAACAGTGCTTTAGCATCCACTTGAAAAGTAACAAGCACATCAGCCAGACAGACTGCTGAGACATCTAGTCTAGATCATGCTTTTGTCAAGAAACATTGGGCCAAATGATCCTTGATGTTCCTTACAACTTGGCATTCTAGGACCCTACTGAGGAACCCTGTCAGAGTTTTCTTACAATGTAAGTCCCTGGATGATCCCCACCCAGTTGGGGGAGGGGTGGTATTTGTCCTGATGAAGCAGAACAGAAGCAAGAACCTGGATTTAGGATGGGTTTGCTTAAGGCTGCCCTCTTTGTGTCAGCTGAGAAATGAAGGCCTCTTCCTCTGTTTAGGAATGGTGACTGAAATAAGAAGAGTGAGCAAACTCAGAGTGCCCTTTCAATTATAGGATGAAAAGTGTGTAGGGTTTTGATGCGAGATGAAGTCAGCCTCCTTTGGTAGGTGGTAAATTTTCACTTTAGCTAGCAAGGTACAAAATGGCCCTTGACCTAGGAAGACAGCCCTTCTTCAGGACACTGCTTATGTTACATACTCAATTCAGATGAAAAAAAAACCACTACATTTTTTTCATCTAAAGCTTTAATTTGTCTGAGGTGATACCCAGGGCAAGGTTGATATACCTATAAAACCAAGAGGGAAGGCAACTGCAGAGAAGGGAAATGAAATAAAAACATGGAAATTATTTAGGAAGCCTTATATGCTGCTGTTCCCATATTAATTAAATTTAAGAACCAGCACACACACAGAAAATCAGTGTATTATGGCAGTTTTTCTCAACAATGAGAAACAAGAGGACAAGTAACTATCATCGGGTGAGAAAGGTGCAGCATATGGCTCTTACTGGTTTCTCTGAAGGATCCCAAAGGCCCAGATTTGTTCCACCCTCATTTTGGCATCCTCCCCTGCTGCTGTGCCTGGTGAGCTGCAGATCTGCTTCCCATAGGTTTGACTGCACTATGATAATTTTATGTTTTCCCTGGTCTCCCCTTCTTAGATTGTTGTCTGCCAAGGAAGCTGAAGGCAGAGTGGCATGGCCAGATAGCATGGCATGGCCTGTTCTTAAGAGTGTACAATTACAGCCTGGTGTTTGTTTTAAAATATTAACCTAGCTTCAGATAGGAAAAACCTGTTCCTTTTTTTTTTATCTAGTGTGATGTCCTGTTAGTGCTATCAGACCTTTGTGGTTGCCAAAATAGGGCAGAAAAAATGGTCCTGGAAGCTTTCCATGCGGATAATCTGCCTGAAAGTGTAAACATGCTAAGTAAAGAGCCATGATTTTTGAACCAAAAGCCTTACCTCTATCATTGTGGGAGTAACTAGTGCATGAAAATGCTCTCACTTACAGGAATACATGTGATATGGATGCTGGATATGCTTAAACCTATTTTACTGGTACATGTATGGTCTTTCTACAGTGCTGTCTCTGAGATTTGCTTTATGTGGCTCACCCTGGTTTGGATGCCAGTGAACTGCTCACTTACAAGGCAATCTGTGCAAAGCTCATTGTGCTTTCTCCAGCTCCCTCTGCTTTTGCACTGCCTGTGAAGACTTGTTTTCCAACAGCAGTGGCAGGCAGCTTATCCAGACTCTGGGGTGTGCCCCTGAAATAGGACATTTGGCTGTTTGCTGCTCGGTCACAGTGTACCTTCATTTTAAAAACAGACCTCCCTCCCATATTAGTGTTGGCTTTCAGAGCTAACATGCTGTCTCTAACAACAAGAGTCTATCTGTGCAAGGGGCAGTCTCCCAAGAAGGAAGGAGGAAGGTATTCTGGAATAGCCTAATAGTACAAGTCACCTGCTAATACACATAAAAATCTATGAGCGTCTGGTAATGTTCTCTTTTAGGGTAATAGGACTAAAGAAGGCTGAAACATGCAGCACGTGTCATTAATTTTTTTTTTGTTTCATTGCCCTGTGGGGGAAAAGAAAGGGAGGTTTTGTATAAGTTTCTATGAGTCCTCAAAGTCAAGTAACTTGTGTTTAGCAGTTGTGCTCGCGTAAGTATGATTTCCTTCTAACAACAGGCCAAAGATGTTCTGCAACTGCAGGAGTTTTATGAATATTTCATGAGTAGCTTAAGTTAGATTCTGCAGGATTAAAAAGAGGAAACTGGGTCAAATGCACATGGTGCAAGCATCTAACTTCTCTAATGCTAAATTCATTTATGCTGTATTTTGGAAGCTGAAGTAGCAGGTTTTGGGGGTTTTGTGGTTTATATTTATTTTTCTTCTATTAATTTTTAATTTGACCATCTGATGGGAAAATTACTTCTAAAATTTTGTGGGCCAAATCTCAGGAGACTGGTGGAGTTTCACAGTGTGTGCAGCCACTTCAGGAGACGCTTTTCGAGCAAGCCCAGTGGCTCTGTGCATAAAAACTACACTGCTGCTTTCCTAGGTATATTGCTGGTTTTGAAGAGTCAGGGAGCAAGGACAGTAAGTGCTGTATCCTCTCGAGCTGAAGTTGTGGTGAGTTCTCAGTGGATGCAGCTCTTGCAGTAAAGCTTTCAAGGTCCTGCCAGAGTGAACCAACAAATACAAAAATGATGGGGCCCTGGAGGGGACTGTGTATATTAAGAAGGGCCAAGGGAGCTGCTGGGGCCAGTGCCTGCCCTCGCACCTTTGACCCCCACACCATTTGCCACTTCCCAGGGACTCCCATGCTGGTGGCAGCAATGTACTACTCCATAACTCCATGCTTGGGCTGCCGTTGGCTCGTTAGGAAGCGTGCATGATTTGTGCTCCCCCATGACATTGGAGCTGTTTGGAGAGCAGAGATGAAACCCTCACAGTGCTAATCACTGGTGGTGGTGGGAGGGTAAAGTGCACAAAGGTATTCTCCATGGAGTGTCACAGCACAGCTCCATCACGGTTTCCTGAAGATGCCATATTGAGCAAACCTACCAGTTGGTTATTCTGATGTGCAGCTGGCTGGTGGATATATAGAGTGCTGGTGTTTGAACTGGATGGTGTTTTCAAATATTGTTGCTAGCTGGTGTTGCCAGTGCTCAGATAAAGTAAATAATAACCTGAAGTTCAGACTAAAGGAAAGAAGTTTTCTTACTCCACTGTTCCTTTATAAAGATCAGTTGCACAAAAGAGGTGGAAATGTAGTGATGACATCATGCTGCTATGGCAGTGGTCTTAAAACACAGCTAATTAAATGCAAGACAAGGGATCCTAATGACCGTGTTTTTTAAAGTCTCTTGCCCTTGTAGGTGTGTTAGTGGCTTCCTTGCTTAAGCTGAGTCGGGTTTTAATTGTCTTTGGTATTGCATACAGTAATAATAGGCTTCATTTTGATTCGAAAGATGATCAGTGATTTTAGGCCTCATTATTATTTAAGAGACGACTATACAGAAAGCATAAGAAACCTCTGATACGTTGTAAGTCTCTTTGGAGCTGTATATATTCAATCTGACTGTTATCACTGTTTTCACCCCCACATTTTTACTCTGTCACTGCTGTTCTTAATGGTTAATATGTTTTGTCTTTATATTGTCAACTATGTAGACATTTTTACACTTAGTGCATAAAATAACGTAAATGGATAAGCCATTTATAAGGCTTGTAATGGTCTTTGTGGCTTTTTAAAATATGCATAAAAATAACAAGTGTATAAATGTAATTACTGGCTTCACATTATTGTGGTAAAAGGCATTTCTAGGTTTAATATTGTTGGGGTTTTTTTGCTATGCAAATAATCACCTAAGTGCAGAGGCTGCAGGAGCCTGGGGAGGGTAACCCATCTAAGGACTCCTGGTTGCTGTCTCTGTGTTAGCTTCCCATCTTCCAATGCCTTTGGAAGCCATCATGTGTACTGCAGTTTTTTTCCATGGTGGATTTTAGGTATTTTACAGAAACTCAGAGATATTGTGGCTGGACCTACATGATTATTGCCCTCCGTTTGTGCTGGCTCAAATTAAAAGCTGACATTGCGTTATGTTAGAGGGGCCTGAACTAACCATTAGGATGTCTTCCTCTCCTTACTTCTTCTTCCTCTAAAATACCTCCAGTAAGTGATAACATGCAAATACAAAGCATCAAGCCAAAGAAATGGATTTCTTTTTGCTTCATTTAAGCTTTTATCCTGTTAATTCCATGGCAGATGTTTTCTTTTTAAGCCTGTACTCTGTCACATAGTGTGTTTTATCTGGAGTGAATGCTAAAGCATCACTTTTAAAAAAAACCAACTGTTAATGGCAAACAGCAAAGTCCCAAGGTCAAGTAGACAACGTTTCTGTTTGGGTTTTTTTTAGCTACAATTGGATTGCTATAGTGACAGCTCTTGTGGCACGCTGCTTTCCATCTCTGCTGCTTTACCATAGCGCTGTGGGTTTTTACACCACTACAGTCACTACTCATTCAACTACTCAGGAAGTCATTCCAAACAAGGTTTTGCTCAATAGAGTTTGGTTTCTGTTATTAAAATGTTGACTGTGGCCTCTTCACTAGTAATTAGCATGGGAATTAATTCTGGTTTTATTTAGAATTTATGTGGGGTTTATTTTATTTTCTTTTCCTCTTGTCTTACTGTTCAGCTGTGAGGTCTGGCTGGCTGCCTCCACCGCCGCCCGCACTGCCCCCTCGACCGTCTGTGTCTCAGGTATGGACAAATACTTTGTGTGTTACTTGCTGACTTATGTTACTGTTGCAGTGGTTAGCACAAGTTGAGTTGGGTATAGCAGTTATTCTTGCTTCCAAGTTAATCCACATCTGCAGTCTGCTCTGCAGTTCCGTATGTGGCCTTCATCGGGCTTTCTAGCCTGGTGTGTTACAGTGTCAAATTACACACTAATTACATCTCTTTGTAATGGAGCTGACATGCACCCACTACACAAAACTGTAAATTAAAGGGCACTAATGCTAGCCCACTGAGTTTTATGCCCGAAGGCATGGGCTTGATACCTGCTATTTGCTTCTCAAGCTTCAGGTGCTCAGAGGACATCTGCTATGGGAGCTGCAGCATGTAACAGTTTATTTCACTCATGAGTTTAAAAAGTAATGCTGAAAGGAAGTGTATGCAATGTCAATGATGTTACCAAGTTTCAGACCATTAGTGGTGTGCTTTTGGTTTGCTTTTGGCTGAGTTTTTTTTTGTTTGCTTTTAGAACATGACACAACCACAGCGTAATGCAAATTGACTAAATCATGTGTATCTGAATCCAGATTCTTCTTCAGGTTTTAGGAGATGATGGAGGATTCTTTTATATTCTTGGCGCTCTTAAGTCTTAGGCAGAAGTATGCTTCATGTATTACTCTTTTAGGTGGAGTATAATAATAGAAAATGAGGCCATAGGGGAGCTAACTGCCTATTATGTATAAAAACTTAGTGAGACACCATCCATGGGCCTGAAACATTAGTCACTTGCGTTTTGGATCTGCTGTTAAGAGTCTGCTTTTGAACTCCTATGGCACAGTGCTTACAATAGAGATGATAAAAGGTTCGTTGTCATCCTGAGCTCCACCAGCAGTTGGTTGCTCTTACCCTCTCCGCAACCTTTTTTAGCGTCTGAGGGCAGCTAGTTTCTACCTTGAGGACTATAGAGCATTCTGTTTTGAGCTTGCATGCTTCCCCCAAGTTGGTATGGCATTAGCCATACTGCTAATACCACATGCCCCTTGTTTCACCTGTCACATTCCTGCTTTCTCTTTGTGGAGAACAGTGTTTCCCTTTGGCTTCTCCTGATCCCATAACAGGCTCACTGCATCCCTGCCTTGTGCCTGCAGCAGCTGTTGATGCAACCCACACTGGTCCTCCTGCCACTGCTTGGACTTGTCACAGCACACCAACTTCGTGCAGTGCAAGCCCTCTTGCTGCTATTGGGAAAAGCAGTGAATGTAACAAATCCTGTTCTTGGGGGAGTAAAACCACTATTTACAAGCAAGGTTCTGCTACTTGTTAGTTTTCTTGTACTAAGATAGGTTTGCGTTTCCTTAGTAGGGCAGTGAGGAGAGATGTTAGTTTATTTATGCATATCCAGCAGCTTCCTTGCCAGAAAATACTGAACCAACTGCTCATCCTACACTGGGCCATACAGGTTATAGGCCCTTTTTAAACTGACAAACACAAGAAAATTCTTATGTGAAATTCTTGGTCCAGTCCTCTCCAATACAAATATCTGGTTTCTGAAAGAAAAGAAAAAAAATGAAGAGTGGCTTCTGTGCCTACTCAGTAATGAATATATAGCTGATGCTTTGCTTACATGCATCACATACATTTATTCAGTTTATTTCTGATGCTTTGTAAAGATACCAAATATCTCATAAAAATATTCTTGTTTGGACACCTAGCAAAAATGTACATAAAACTGGTTCTTGAAAGCATAATAAACCATGCTGGTTGCATTGCTTATTTTATCTCCAAGAGTGCCTTTCTGTGATAAAGGTAGCAGGCAGTAAGGAAGTATGTGTGATGGGGTCATAATTCAGCTGAGCTGACCCTTATGAATAGGATGTAAGCAAAAGTAAGCATATGGATTACATTAGTCCAGTGGGGCCCTAGATTTAAGGAGCATGAAGAAGTTGGAGGGAGGAATCTGCTTTCAAAACTGAGGCAGGATCAAGAACTGAAGAAAAGTCGTGATGCTGAAATTGCAGCTTCAGCTTTTCCTGTTTCAGAGTTTACCAAACTCTTCTTAAATTTCTGGTTTAACTTATTTTTTAGCAATGCTATTGAAAATCCTATTTTATTGCCATATCATTTTGCTATATGCCTGCAGTTAAGCACTGTGAATGACAAATATAGCTTGTAAATGAAGCGAATCCCACATACATTTCAGGTGGCAGTGCACCATATAAGTGTGCTCATGGTGTGATTATTTTGGCTCAGCTTTGGAAATCAGTTGATGGAGGAGGAGGAGAGGGAAATAATTTCTCCTGGGGACTGCAGTTTTCTATGCATGGCTGGGAAGCAGCTTGAATCAGTTGGCTCTTTAGAGTGGGATTAAAGGCCTTGTGAGATGTAAAGGCCAAAGTGTGTAAAAGAGAGGTACCAAGGCATAGGTATTACATTTCAGTGGAGCAGCAGTCCTTCTGTGAGCTTAATCAATAGCAACATAGAAATGGCATCTTGACTTTGGTTCTGGGTTGCTGTTGGTTTTAGTGGAATTTGCTTCAACCTTTAGGAAAACATTATTTTTCCTGTCAGAACCTCCAAGGTAATCAAGCTTGGTAACACTGAAACACTGCTTATTCAGAGTGTGCCAAATGTCCCTAGTCACATCACAGACTGCTTAAATTATGTCTGTGTCCAGCTCTGCCTCCATAGCACAGTCAGCTGAATGAGGGCAGAGAACTGTATCACTGGGTGACCATAGTACAAGGTAAATTTTGGAGCTAATACTGATGTGCCCTTGACTCCAGAGCTCAGTGGGTGCTGAGGCTTACTATGGAAAGCTCGGATCTTGGGATTCTGTGAGGACATGGCTGGTTTGTGGGGAAATAGCAGTGGGGCTGGCTTCTCTGTGCTGGGTGGTCAGCCTGTGCCGTTCCACACCTCTGGTGGGTAGACACCTTTACCAATG
Source organism: Agapornis roseicollis (assembly GCA_002631895.1). Taxonomy (NCBI): domain Eukaryota; kingdom Metazoa; phylum Chordata; class Aves; order Psittaciformes; family Psittacidae; genus Agapornis; species Agapornis roseicollis. The sequence continues at coordinate 117,698 of NDXB01001358.1, forward strand.
TGGCTGCATTTCTTATTACCTCTACGATGGGTTTTAGAGTTGGTGGATTAACTTTGCATTTTCTTTTCCTCTTCTTGGTGACCTCTAAAAGGCTATGGTAGCTCCATCTCCTTAGGATTTTTCTCCATTGCTAAAGTCAGCATTCTGTCAACTTTGTATCAGTCCACAAACTGTACCCAGGTTTTCCTCAGAGCTTTCACCAGACATTTCTCTGATGCAGTGATGCTTTCATCTGAGGTCCTTATGGTGATTGTAAATAAATTGCATACATAAAGAGGGACAAAAGACAAGTTTCTTCAGTGTGGATGCCCCATTATCTCCAATTTATGATCTTTTAACCCCAGTTCTAGCCCATATGATGTTTCCAGTAATATATTGTGAAATGCAGTATGGAATGCTTTATTAGTATTGTCAGTTTATGTTGCTTTGCTATTAAGAAAAGTAAGTAATGCAAGATTTGCCTAAATCCTATAAAGGGCACTTGGGAAGATTATGTATGGAAACAGGTTTATACAAAGACTAGAGTTTTGTTTGGGATAATATATCATTTTGAAGTGTTTTATTGATGTGTATATGCCTGTGTAACTTCACTGACACCTTCTGTAATCCCTAATAGCACATTTCACACTTAGCAAGTCTGCAGTAGCTGATTGGATTTAAGGATAATTTTCTCTCCATTCATTTCCCTATTTGTTTGGACCACAAATATTTATCATGCTGCAAGCTGTTGTACAGACTTTGGGCAGTGGCAATGGTTTAACTCTCTCACTTCCTGTGACATGCTATAGTTACGGCTTTTCCACTCTTTTTTAATTTGAGGGGCTTTTAAAACGTTCTTAGGGGGTTTTGTATCATTGCCTGAACCTAAGTGATGTTATACAGAACAGATAACCTGTAGCTTGTTGGAATATCTACGGGTTTTTTTCTCTGGGCTTGTAGAGGACTGGATTCAGAGGCTTAGGTTATTTTTCCTGATCCCATGTTCCTAACTTAACAGTAAACTGAAGTCATCAAGGAGAGATGGCATAAAGATGGCCCCCAAACTTTTGTGCAGATCCAGGGCTGTACATAGAATATTTGTGTAACTTGGAGGCAGTAAGAATCACAGTAGGAAGGCAATAGCTCTGTAGCTGATTTGCAGTGACACAGATTCCAGATAGGAAATAAATTTGGGTGCTCATGAATAACATTCCACTGGAATCAAATGTGTACACACATCTTATTTAAGCCTCTGTTATTTTTTTAAATGGAAAACAAAGTAATACTTTTATTACTGTCAGCTCTTAGGTCTATAGGAGTCGTTTACCACAGCTGCTTACTGTGGTAGATTTAGTAGCATATTTATGTTAATAGGAATTACGGATGAACACCGAAGAGCAAATATAACTTTAGGATTTTATCCAACAACAGCTCACTATGTGCAACATTGCCCAATTAGATCAACATTCATTTATTTGAATCACTCTGTTTTACTACCTTCCTGTGCAGTAATGAAGGTGTACCTTCACGCCTGCCCGTGCTGTATGAGGGCGTTTGAAAACAGTGCGACTGGAAAAAAACCCTGTGTATCTTGGCTGAAAAAACTTATGTTCCTGGTTTCTTTTCCCAGACTCTAAATTTTAAGCCTATTGATTTTGTAAATTCACACTGGTTTGTTCTGGACTTTTATTTCTGGAGACTTTGGGACCTGGTTTTCCCACTGGTTCTATGCTGGCAGTTTTGACAGGTACTGAAAAAATTACGGGTGAAGGCAAAGTGTTCAAGTGGAGTGAAGTAGGTAGGCAGCTGTTAACATAATCAAATTGAGGTATCCTGAGTACAGTGCAGCTCTGAAGATTAAAATCTCACCGTGTTACATGAGCTCAGAATTAGGCTGTCAGTTTAGTGGTGATTGTTACCATTACATGTTGCGGATTTGGTGAAGTCATCATGGAAACCAAGTGCTGTGAGGGATGATGGGTGGGTCACCGTACCCTGTCGCAGGCACCTGGTGTTTTTGGAAAGCAAAGATATTATTCTTTTTAACATATTGAATGTTCTGCTCTCCAAATGTTACTTGATACTTCAAAATTCCATGAAGCTTTTTGCCATTCATCATCCAGAATTGCAAGTGGAAACTGGGACCCAGTTCAAAAAGTTGTCTTCACTAACATGGCTCCAAGTTCTGCTGAATCCACTGAGAGCCACAAGCAGGGGGTATGCTCAGTCTGGGTCTGTCATGTATGATTACACATGCCCATGCTGATCTGCAGCACTGGGGCTGAGAGCTGGGGGTGGGCTCCTGTCTGTGCTGCTGGGACTTCATGGCCTCCTGAGAGGCCATCCGTTGGCTCTGTGCTGAGAGCTGGTCTGGCTGCTTCCCCACCACCAGTGTCTGTGTAAAGCTGAGATACATGGAGGATGAGATAGGTCTTGCTTGTCTCTGTTATCACAGAATCATAGGTTTGGATTGGAAGGGACCTTAAAGATCATCCAGTTCCAACCCCTGTGCCAAGGGGGAGGGACACCTTCCACTAGACCAGGTTGCTCCACGCCCTGTCCAGCCTGGCCTTGAACACTGCCAAGGATGGAGCAGCCACAGCTTCTCTGGGCAACCCGTGCCAGGGCCTCACCACCCTCATAGTGAAGAATTTCTTCCTCATATCTAATCTACATCTCCCCTCTTTCAGTTTAACGCCATTCCCCCTTGTCTTATCACTACATGCTCGTGTGAAAAGTCCTCTCCAGATTTCTTGTAGGCCCCTTTAGATATCGGAAGGCTGCACTTAAGTCTCCCCCGAACCCTCTGTTCTCCAGGCTGAACAAGCCCAGCTCTCTCAATTATGAGGTTGTTTGGAGAAAATATTCATCCAGCTGAGGCACTGTCTTACTCTGAAAAATTATGTGAGGAATTTCAAGTACTGGCAGGACACCTGGAGTTTTACAGGAAGGAACTTTTTCGTAATAGAAGTTACAAAACAAACAAAAGTATGAAGAATTTGCTTTTGGAAGCATGCTATTTGTATACATGATGGTATTCTGCTGGACAACCGTTTTATATGAAACCAAATGAATGCTTTCTTGTCTTGCATGTACAACCACTGTGCAAAAAGAGGGAGTTTTTTGATAATCTCTATGGTCTTGGCTGCAGAGTAACTTGTGTAGTATAATCAATGCAGCAAGTACTGAAGAAGCCTGTAACTGTAATAGAACTGAAAGTCTTCTATAACATGAAAGATTTTGCCATCTGCCACTTTAATATAGTCCAAGTGGATTATCTTCCTCTCATGAAAATTATATATTAAATCTACACCAGCCAGACAATATAAATTACAGTTTAAGAAGTGGAGGAAGGTAGCACAGCTAAAATTGAATTTGGGGAGTAGTTGATGGATGCCATAAAATCCTTTCTGAAGAGGTTTCTGGGAGAGTGGAAGAAGGGTGACTACCTTAATTCTCATGTGTTGGAACAATTTTTGAATTTGGCTTCACATTTGTTGTAACAACAACAAAAAAGCTAAGAATCCAATGCCTGTGTCTCAAGTGGAATGCACATCCCCTTTCTAGCTTACGTTAATCTGGTTTTGTGGAAGCAGAGTATTAAAACAGATTGTTAATACTTCCATCTGGGTCGTCTTCTTTCCCTGCAAATGGGCTGTACTTTGCAGCAATTTGTTTGTATTTACTGGCTTTTTCCTCAATCTTATCACCAGCTCTCAGATAGCTCGGGGAAAGAAAAAGCTTATCAAAACTTCAGGGCTCCACAGCACTGAGAAAGCAAGCAGCACACTAAGACCCTGGCAGCTTGTTGCATTTGCATCCCTATGGGTTTTCTTTCCATCTTGCCATTTTCAGTTTCTGAAACAAGGAATAAAAAGAATTGATGATTCAGTGTGGGATGCACAAGACTCACAGAAACTGGAATTGAGACATCTTGACTTCTTAGGAATTGTCATTTAGTACAAAATATGGATGTTTAGAAAGGAGCAAAATACCTCATAAATGAACTTGCGTAGAGATGATAGAAGATTGCAGTGGGCACATACTGAGCATTAAGCGTATTTAGTTTCCTCCTTTTTCTTGCAGATGAGCTGTTCTCAATGCTTTTTTTGCAAAGCTAAGCAGTGGCACTGTGTAAGTAATGATTATAGGCTATTCCAATGAATGCACAGAGATAGTTTCATTTCTGTGAGTAGTACCATTGACTACAATGGGACTATTTCCATGTGTAAAGTTGGCCTGGAGTATAAGTGTGGGCGAGATTGAACTGGGGGGAAGATTGAATGTGTACTTCACCTCTTGAGAAAAGGCTCTCGGGTAACAGAAATGTGAAAGCTCCATGTAGCTTCTGTTCTGGAAGATCACTGACAGATTGTCTTGAAAAGTAGAATCCATACTACATATAATCCAGTATTACAAAGCAGAAGAACTGGAAATATAAGTGGAGAACCAGTTGTTAAGGTCATGTTCTGTCTTACAGTTATGAAAATCTTTCATCTGAGGCTTTCAAAGCACTTAGTGCTTATGTGAGAGTTACCTATTCTTTTGAAAAGGTACTGTTAAGTATGGTCACATGGAGCAGTGAGGGGATTATGAATAGCTGGTCAAAGGTCATGTGATGAAAGAATGAGCATTTGTGATTTCCTCATGCTCTCCGTAATGATGATTATCTCTCATAATGCTTACCACTGGCTGTAGGTCACAGATTGGTTTCTGGCCATAGCAGATGTACAGAAACTTTGTTGACGAGTTTTATCTTCTGCCTGGAAGAATGAAGAGGGTATGGCTATTCCTAGAAAATACAAGACTGCAGTGGGGAAAAAGGAGATACTTCCTGTTAATAACCAGACTTACATCTTTGCAAAGGAAGATCTTCAGGAGGTTTGGAATAGGACACTGTCTTGCTCTTTTATGTGGTCCCTTACTCTTCCTAAAATTAAGATACTTTTAGTCCTGGTCTGCAGACTCTTTTTTGCCCTGCTGATAGCACACATGAGCAGGATATTCTTTGCCCATCTGCTGAAAACCTTGGATATGGACCCAGCCGTACCCACAAGCACAGCAGCACTTCTATACCAGTAGTTTGCTCAGTTCTGTGGACATGAGTGAGAAACTGCCATTGAAGCACTTTTGCACTACTGTAACTGAATTTTTCTCCAGAAGACCATATTGCATATTGTATTATAAACCAGTGGTGAAGATTTTGAAACTCTAATATAATGGTGAGAAGCTTCAAAGATGTGGTAAAATTATAAGATATTGCTGTGGTTGAAAGAGACAGTTCATTGCTGAGTTTCTGAATGAGAAATGAGTTGCCCAGGTACAATACTAAGCATGGTATAAAACCAATACAGAACTGAAGGGAACCCAACTCAGCTGCTCCTGATGGATTGATTACCTTTGCCTTACACTGTACTGTAGGAGATCAGACTGGAATATCCTTTAGCCAGTGTCACTGTATCTGTGATCAGAAGACTACAGGGACTTGTTTTCATCCCACATCCAGATCAGTGAAGGAAAGGCAGTCTGTGAAGAATCTCTACCAAAATTAAAAGCAGGAGCTATTTTTCCTTTAAAAATCTGTGTGGGGCCAAAGTGGGGAGACATCAGCTTTCAAATGTTTTTGTAAAGCTTCTAAGGCCTTGGCTGGAGAATTTGTTGGGTTAGCTGGATAAGCAAACCTTTTTTGCATTGATGTATGTTGCAGTCAAAAGATTTTCACCTAGGTTAAATGCCTGTCTGTCTTCCAGCATGTCACACTGAAGAATGGAGATTTTTCATAGAGGACAACTTGTAGCTCTGATGACAGATCATTAATGTGTAGACCTGGCCTCTGCATGGAGGAGACTTCAAAGAGCAGAGTCTTAACCATGTCCAGCCCGGCTGTCTGCCCACCTTACCGACCAGGCTCAGCCTCCGGTCTCTGAATAATGAGACAACGGAAGGGTTGTATTCGCCTCTAAGCAGAGCGCTCAGAAATGGCCTGTGGCACATGCCACTAGGTGGCACTTCAGGGACGTGGCAGTCACTTGGTTTTATTCATTATGCATAAGCTGAATCACCAGAACTTGCTGGTTTGGGGGTTTATTTTCCTTTTTTTTTTTTCCTTTTTCACCTGCCTGGTCCAGCCATCCCCTGCCTGGCTGGCTGCTGAGCTTTGCCATCCTTATGTCCTGGCAGCGCATACTGCAGCCCTGCAGCACAGTGGTTGCCACAGCTGTTAGGCTGACAGCCACATCACAGCACTTAGTGAAAAGACATGCCTTGCATCAGTAGGAACAGTGATGTCAAGCTGTTGGAAATGGTGAAATCTTGCCCTTTTTGGCATCAGCACTCTGATTAGCATTTGCTTCCACATAAAGTTTATGTGTCCCTCCCCTCCTCCCCCCCTTTTCAATTTAAAACTTCAGTTTAAAACAGCATTCTCCTGCAATGAGACCATAAAAAAAAAAAAAAAAAAAAAAAGGGGGGGGGGGGAAGAATGTGGATGTTCCTGAAAAAGTTTGTGACTTGTTTTTGTTTCTCTTCTCTAGGTCCTTTACCTTACAGTCATTTCCATTTTCTTGCTTGTTGGCCATTGACACTGGAAGAGTGCCATGATATTTAGTCACTTTTACACTGTTCNAAAAAAAAAGAAAAGGGGGAGGGGAGAAGAATGTGGATGTTCCTGCAAAAGTTTGTGACTTGTTTTTGTTTCTCTTCTCTAGGTCCTTTACCTTACAGTCATTTCCATTTTCTTGCTTGTTGGCCATTGACACTGGAAGAGTGCCATGATATTTAGTCACTTTTACACTGTTCGAACACATTGGTTCTTGAAAAACTGCGTTTTGTCTATATGCAAATAGCATGGGGTTGGTCTCCATTCTTTTTAATTCTGTGGAATCAGTTGATGTAGTCTTGCTTTTCATGCAAGGTGTAGTGTATCCGACAAAAGCGTGAGCACCAGGAACTGCCCACCTGCCCAGGTTAGGGGGGTATGTAGTGTTCCCTTAGTGTTCCATTAAGAGCTGGTTCTCGTATTCCTCTGTTACTGCTCTGTGTTGTGCAGCAAAGCTATGCCATGAAGAGTTTATAATATGTATATTATATGGCTCTCTGAAAGACTGTGTTCACTCTTGCTGTCCCTAAATGAATGATTTGTCAAAGTGATGTTGTTTGGGCAAAAATTTATTTTGTGGCTCTGTTGGGTATTTCAACTTTCCTATCCCCAAATCATTCACAAAAGGCCTGTGGACTTTGTGGGGCCACTGTTACAGTCCTTAGAGCCTTCATTTCTTTCAAATATATAAAAAGTGGATGTAGAAATTGTGGAGATTGCGGGCTGTTCCGCTTGCTGATAAGAAATGCTCTGTTGCATTAAATGGACTTTTAAAGGTCTTTGATTTTTGTAGACAGAAAAAAAAGATTGCATTTTCCATTTCACTCTCTTGTTTGTACCAGAAATCTAGTTACAGAAGCATTACTTCAACCCATGAAAAGCTTTCCAGAATTCAAATCTCAGTATCCAATAGTTATTAAAATCCAAATATTTAGGATATTAATATTAAAATACTGGAAAATTACGGGGTGAGGTTTTATTTTTCTAGCCATCACTTAACACTACAGATAGAGCATACTTAAAAAAGGGGAAAGAGAAATCTTGTCAGCCAAAACCTTTTCCTGCTCTCCCAAGGAATTACATATGTGTCTTAGAAAAGATCTCAAATCTCCCTCCGTGCACATGTTCAATTCCATATGGTTGGAGAGCAGCAGCAACCTGACAGAACCATGTTTCCCCTGCATCTTACTGTGCAGTTCTTACTCCTGTTTAAGTATGCTTTCTGTCATGTTTGTTTGCCTTATGGTTAAACCCTGGGTAGTCCTGGCCCTCTGAAACTTCGTGCTTTCCCCTGAACTTGGTTTTAAATGCAGGCTTTCACCTCTAAGAAATGTGCCTTTTTTGAGGAGGGAGCAGTACAGCGGGTTGCCTGGAGGCTGCTGTCAGTGTGGCTCCAACTTGGCAGGAGTTGGGAAAGAGACGTCTGCCAGTGCCGGGTGCCCTCAGCCTCCTGCTCCTGCTTGCCTTTCCCCTCTGTGAGAGCCAGATTATCCCTTCTGGACAGAAAACAGCCACACAGTGTTTATACTGTGTTTGCTGCTGCGCACCCAGGGGCAGGCAGCTCCAAATCCTGCCGTCCTCCCTTAGCTGATGTGCTGTGCCCTGTCCTGGTGAAGGACATGGAAAGATGTGGAAAGATTTCAGGAGAGGCAAAGCAAGGGATTAACCCTGTGTTTTAATTTGCTGCTTGGTCAGATATGCTAGTGGGAGTGTATTCTGTTTTGCAGAAGCATAGGCCTGTGTGGTAAGGTGAGAAGGAAGGAGGGAAAACTTATTTGGCTTCTTTTATGACTTGTATTTTCAGAAGCTTTCCTGGGGTTTTTGGTATAATTCCAACTTTCTCACTCCAGACTTGCAAACTTCAAAGGCAGAGGCTTACTCCAATGAATCATCTGTCAGGAGATAATAAAGTGAAAGGGCACATCCAAGATCTTTCTAGCTTTTATCTACCTCTTCTTCTCTGATTATTTAGACCATAAGGGTAACTCTCGAAGAAATTCTGGGTATTAGCTCTTGTTTTCCTAGCACTTTAAAATACAAGAAACCATTTCATTAAAAATCTGCAAAATACATATGTCATCCATTCAGCTGTCATCCATTTCCCCTGCTGCTGAATTGTTAAAGTAACTTTTGTGTATAATGTTTCCTTTCATTGACTTTATTGTATGTGACTGCTGGTCATTTTCTGGGTGTAGCAATGACTGACTTGTTGTTGCAGACAGAGCAACCATCTGAGGTTGAAGTACATCCTCAGATGAATAGACCTCTGGTGCAGGCAGAAGAAAACAGTTCAGCAAAAAAGGTGAGAATTGTACACCATTGTGGAGTGGTTTGTCTTCATCAACAAATGTGGTTGGTTTAAGTTTTAAAGCAATTAAACAGAGGGTTGGGGTTACAAATTTTACATGTTTACCTTCTCTGGAGGTCAAGGCACTAGAGAGAGCTGGGATCGTGTGTGACATCAGCTCAGATAAATCATTAAGAAAGCTCTTGTTACATACACACTGATGCATGTGCTTTAAGAGAGGCAGCTCACCATTTGTTTCAAATCAGTAGGGACTTGTGGAGCCTTAGGGAAGAAAATAAAGAGTTCAATTGTGCTCGACCCCCATCTCGCTTGTGATGCACTTCTTGCTTGCAGTTACTGAGGATTTAGGTTTGATGTAAACACACCCGTTTGCTAGAGGTCAGGATCTGCCACTAAATGTACATAGACTGGGAGAGATTTGCTCAAGATGTGCTGTTTCTAGTATGTTTTTGTATGAACATAACATTTGTATAAATTGCAGTGATGCTCTTCAGAGGGCCTTGTGTAGGCAAGAGTGGTCTGTGAGCATTTTCCCACTCTTGGCATGATCCCACTACCTCCTTCCACCCAGAAGGAATGTTCCAGTCCCAGACAGAACGGGTTTTGACAGATCTGCTCTCAGATCCTCCCCTCTCTGGCAGCCAGAAAGCACCTGCAAGACCTTTGCTCAGCCCAACCGAGAGCCATTGGCAGGTGCTGTATGTAGTATGTACTTTGACCAGGGAGAGTTATCGCACTTCTTACCCTAATGTAAGACATTATGACAGACAAATGTCCAGCGTAATTTCTTATATATGATAGGGTTTTCTGAGCAGCATCCTTGATCCGTTTGTGCTCACTGCATGCTGCTTTTAGCCTGGCCCTACTTCTTCCTTGCCTTGCTTTGCAGCTGTGCTGGGGAAGTGAAATACTTGTGGTCCACCTACTTCCATGCTTGCCCTCACCCCATCTGGATCCATAAATACAGAGAAGCCCCATCCTATGAGGCGCAGGAGGGAGGTTGTTGGCTCAGTGCTGACCTACCTTTCAGAGGCTGGTGCAACAGCAGCCAGCCAGAGGGCCCTTGTGGAGGATTCTGCTTTTAGATACTGGATCTTTTAGGTATTTCTTCCAATAATGCATTTGAAATGGAAGAGGGACTTATCCTATGGTTTTTATTAGTTTTTTGGCAGTTTATGATAGACTGGGGTAATGTATTTGGCATCTAGCCAGTGTATAGTTATAGAAGGCATATGCAAGTTCCTCACTTGCCATACGTGGTATGTTTGCAGGAGCCGCACATATGCGTAGGATTTCAGAGTATTATATTCTCTGAGATCTGTGCAGTGCTGGTATGCTGACATCCTGATCAAGAGATCTAATAGTATTTTCAGATTTTCCAGTAATGGCAGAACTGGTTTTTAATGTTGAAATCCGTTGTTTCCTGATAATTCTACTTCCTCTAATAATTGTAATCCCTCTAATACTCATTATTGATAGTCTTATGTTGGTTTCATCCTGTATCACTCATAGTAGTCTCTTCTGCAGAGTGAGGCTGCTTACTACAGTGTTGGGGTTTTGTTTTTTTCTCCTTATGATTGCTAAGTCATTAAATGCTTCCTTTTTCTTTTTTCTTTTTCTTTTTTCTTAAAATAACATATGTAAGGAAGAAAGTCTGGCCCAGCAAAATGAGCACTCTTGAAGTGATAATAAAATTTGGTCTCCGGTCTGTGACTGACATCTTTGTCAAGTCACTTCATCCTTCTAAGTCTTAGCTTTCTCATTCATGAAATGGGGCAGTAATAGTTATATTCCTTGTAAAAGAGCATTAATAATAAAATGCACTGGAAAGGATATATTTATATTTCAGATTTAAAACAGATATAAGGAATTAAAACTGCTTCTCATTGCAGAAGAAAGGATGCCTTAATTTAAAATAATGAGAACACTTCTTACTACTGAATTGTTAAAAATCCAAGACACTTTCTTTTACCTAGAAAACAGACTATTTCTTTGATGTAGCTTATCAAGAGAAATAACTGGCTTTCTACACTTCCAGCATGTTAATTTTGCATGGATAATTTTATACATTTGTCTTCCTAAGCTATTTTCAGTGTTGCTTCATATAAGAGAGGAGGGGAGAAGGCAGTCTCCCTGCTGTATGGGTGAGGTAATAAGCTGCACACAGAGCTATACCATCCAGTTCTGAAAAGCCTGTCATCTAGATGAAGACAAAACACCAGTATAATCATTTCATTCATTAAGGGGTTGCAGGAGTTGCTGTTCGTTTTTCAAAGTCAGAAACCTGAGAGGCTATTACAAAATCTGAATTAAGCTCTGTACCTCTTTAAATTATGAAATCTTAGGCCAGCTGTCAACAATTTCTGTGTCACAAGTGTTCCCCAGCCTAATGATGGGACACATATGGCCTGACTTAATGTTGATGTGTTTCTTCCTTGCAGGAGGTTGTTCTTGCTCAGCCGCCCTCCAAACCCACCCGCAGGAAGCTCCGGGCAGAGGCACAGGGGCTGGAGACCCCTGAGCTTTCTCCCACTATAAATGTGACTTCTTCTGTGCCAGCAGTCAAGCCTCACCTCCCAGTCCAAAAGTAAAAACCTGTACCAAGCACATCTAACTGCGCCATGAGATCTGATATGGCTGGGTTTGCTCTTCATGTGTTTTCGTGCTTAGTAGTTCTGGTTTTGAGAATACTTTACAAGATGCAGATCTCTGACATCTACATGTGCCTTCTCAAATGCAAACTAAGTCTATGGTGACTGTTTAAGTTGGAAGTATGTGATTGATAGCCTCTTCAAAGGTGTTTTACCTCTGTATGTAGTAGACATGTCTGAAGAGCAAACCTAGCTGTTCAACCAGCATCTCTCACACAACCTCTTTTAGATCTGTGGATGTGCATTTTTTTTTCCTTGCACATATCTTCTGAAGTTTTCCTCATTCATATGGACAGATAGAACCAGAGAAAAGTCCAGGAAACTGAGTCACAAAGTGCTTGATGTTGATCATATCTGTGTGATATTTTTTCATCGCAAGGCAGATTGGAAATGAGCTCGCCGCTGGTATGAGCTGAGCTGTAGACCACTTGTGATAAACAGTGATTGCCAACCCCAGCATGTGCTGTTTGCTGTCATAAATATAGCTGTTGAAGATGTCAGTAACAAAGACTTGTAGGTATTTCACTATATATTTATTCAGTAGCAATGGAGAAGGGGCTGTACAAATGGTAAATGAAGGCACTTGAAGCCCTATTGGATCTATACATCTTCCTCAACTGAAAGTGTGCAAACATTATAGACCATCTTCACCAAAAGCTTGTAAAGACATATACTTCAGTCTGAAACAAAACCAAGCTGCCCAAATCAGTTGAGCAGCCTTTAGCAAACCGTTTTATCAGTAGACTGAATCTGTGCTGCATAATTGGAGATTGGAATAAGTAGTAAGACTCGTAGAATGCTCTTAAAGTGCTATTCTGTGCTTAGGGAGTGCATATTCCGTTAGTGGTTCAAAGAAAGATAATAGCATTGTTCACACTTCAACTTAATCCTCCTTTCACTATATCTTTCCTAAAATGTTTAAAGCACCACAGACTATATTGCCCTGTTTTTAATTGTTTTTCCTATCATTTATTACCTTATTGCCTATATTTTACTTCCAAATAGTCTACCTGATTCATTTCAGTGTTACATTTTTCTTCTCTTCAATCTGTAGCTTGTGCCTTGTCTTTGAAGTGTAGTCCAGTGTGTATAGAGTACAGACATGCAAAATGGATGGCTGATCTTGTGGCATCGGCCGTTATTGAGGTTCTCAATTGAAATGTTTCGTATTTATCTGTCTGGCAGACAGTCTTCCAAGCAGAAAAGGGCTATTCAGACCGCTATACGAAAAAACAAAGAAGCCAATGCTGTGCTCGCCAGGTTGAACAGTGAGCTCCAGCAGCAGCTGAAGGTAAGGAATGCATTGAAAGCTGGTGACAAAGCTCTCTACAATCGGTTATGTGCCAATTCCAGCAGAGAATCTTGTTCATCCTTTCAGATGAGACCTGCTGCGTTACTTCCTGCTTTCTGGAAGGGAATAAGTATGCTGTATGAGTGGGTTGGATGAGGCTTTCTGGGAAAAGTTATAGCCTATGGGCATGCAGCTCCACTGGCAGTCAGAGTAAGTCAAAAGGGTGAACTTTGTCTTTCTGAAAAATTTGATAATGTGATGGAGTCACCTAGTGCAGGAGAGCAACTCAGGTGTAGCTTTCTTGTCTTCTGATCAGTTGTGCTGTGTAACTGTCTCCTGGAGTTAGGAATTGGGTATACATAGACTGCCTAAACTGTGTGTTACCTGAACATCTAATACTGATATTTAATGTCTGCTGATTTCTCTTTTAACATCAAATCGTAGAATAGTTAGGGTTGGAAAGGACCTTAAGATCATCCAGTTCCAACCCGCCTGCCATGGGTCCACTAGACTAGGTTGCTGAAAGCCCTGCCCAGCCTGACCTTGAGCACTGCCAGGGATGGGGCAGCCAAAGCTTCTCTGGGCAAACTGTGTCAGTGTCTCACCCTCATAGTGAAGAACATCTTCCTAGTTTACCTTTTTCAGTTTAAAGGCATTCCCCCTTGTCCTGTCCCTACATGTCCTTGTAAAAAGTCCCTCTCCAGCATCCTTTAGGCACTGGAAGGCTGCAATAAGGTCTCCCCTGAGCCTTCTCTGCTCTAGGCTGAACAGCCCCAGCTCTCTCACCCTGTCTTCACAGGGGAAGTGCTCCAGTACTTCCTGGCCTCCTCTGAACTCATTCCAGTTTTCTGTTGTCTTAGTTTGAGGCTAATACAGACTTTAGTTTTTGATCAGCTATGCTTTTTCTTCTTTGTATATTGTGAATGGGCACTTGATTGGAAAGAAAGGTGAACCCCCAGTTCAGTCAGTGTGAAAGTTTGATTGCATATTCAACTTTATTTAATAGAATTTTTTAACTGCTATTTAGGGATCTCCTGAGAAAGAAGCAGGGTGGATGCTTTGTACTGAACTCATAGCAAAATATAGGACAGCAATTGAAATAAGCATGGAGATTAAAGCTTTTAAAGACGGCACATTGCTGTTATTCCTTGGCTCGGATCTTATTTGCTTCCATGCACTACCTTCAATATGCTTAAATTCTCTGACCTTCACAAAGCAGGCCAATGCCGTTACCTGTATTTTACAGCAGGGTAGAAGAGGCACAGAAAGACAGAGGTTTGCCTAAGCTCACATGAGAGCAGAAAACTGAATTTGTCCTTTAAGTTATATTGCTGCCTGGAATCTTTCTAATGGAGCAGGGCTTTTCTGTTTTTACGAATGTCCCTCAGTGTAGGGCCAGCCTTGAGACCATGAAAGGCTGTCTCAAAAATCACTAATTCCCAAAGCCTTCACAGTTACTTTCTGACTGAGGCAGATGTTCTTCCTGCCACAACTGTCAAAGAGGTAGATTACAAAACCTGGGTTGTCTTAGAAAGGCTGTTTTATTTATTTCCAAAAGGAAAGAGATCAGTTGTGTCAACCAGAAATTCTCAGCAGTTTTGAGGGAAACATGATTTCAAGATAACCTGATTTTCTTCGGTAAAAATAGCCATTTGTGGGGAGCTTCCCTTCATCCCAAGGTATTGGATGACTGCTCCTCTCCATGATTGTCCACTGTAAGGAGGAGACACTAGATGGCTGTGCAGGGTGGATATGTGGCAATGTACAGTGTTTTGAGACCACAACGAGAATTACTTCACAGCAAAGCCTGAAGCCTCCAGTCAGTGCCAGTGGTTTGCCTGGATGCTTTTCACTGGAGCGAGGTGGGGCATGTGAACATCCCAGAAGTTACAGCACATCTCTCCGTCCTGCAGGAGGTTCACAAGGAACGAATTGCCTTGGAAACACAGCTGGAGCAGCTACGTCCTGTCACGGTCTTGTGACTTCCCGCGCTGCCGTGCAGCAGCAAGAGCAGAGCACATGTCCCAGCAGCCTTGCAAGAAGAGGAGCCTGGTGGGGCTGCGCAGGGTTTCTGCCAAGCTGGTGACGGTGGGGAGGACCTGCTTGCTGGGTCTCCCTTCACCCCACGGCACACAATTGCCTTTGCAGGTGAAGAAGGTACAGAAAACAAATACCTGACTGCTAGATGTTTCTGAGCAGAGGGATGCTTTGCCTTTTTTCCTCCCTCTTCCCAGTCTAACGTGTAAATGCAGTTTATCAGTGAAATGAATAACCTGAGAGTATTTTATTTATGTAGAGAATTCCTGATTTATACATGTTCTGTGAGCACCTCCTGCCCTGGTCATTAAGAGGTACAGCGTTCCTGGATTCTTGCGTTCCTGGATTCTTGCTTACATTTAAAACCCATTCTCTGAGGTGGGCTATTGGATGCTACTGATTCCTATAAGATTGTATCATGGTAGAGTTCCTGTAAGTTTAATATGCTACGGAAATAAAACTCACTAGACATAGAGTCCTTATCTGCAATCACGTCAGATAATTATTTTCNCTGGTCATTAAGAGGTACAGCGTTCCTGGATTCTTGCGTTCCTGGATTCTTGCGTTCCTGGATTCTTGCTTACATTTAAAACTCATTCTCTGAGGTGGGCTATTGGATGCTACTGATTCCTATAAGATTGTATCATGGTAGAGTTCCTGTAAGTTTAATATGCTACGGAAATAAAACTCACTAGACATAGAGTCCTTATCTGCAATCACGTCAGATAATTATTTTCTTAGTCCTGTTTATTATGCAATCATGGATGTATTTTGATGTTAGAGAACTTGTATTTTATGAGTTCAGATCATATCAGAGAACAGTGAAAAATACAAAAATATAATTATTTTGGTAATTAGAAAAGAAAAGTGGGTTTTGAGCTATAACTGTTTCTTCTCCGCTAGTGTTTGATCACTTCCTTGCACCTGCCAGTCTCTCTGCATGCTTTCAGCAGGTCAGAGATCACTGACTTTTGCCTTTTTTTCTTTTTTTCTTTTTAACCAACTGTATTTCTAACAAGAGGTTAAAAACGCATTCGGGGCATTTTATAAAAGCTCTTGTATGTACAGGTGTATTAGTCTGCTTTGTCTTAATAGCTGCTGAACTGTTCTAAGGATGTGTACAAGAACCGTATTTCCAAAAGAAGAAAGGTAGCAAAAGTGCTATACATGAGGTTATAAAATATGTGATGGAAATAATTGCCTTCTACAGTAGGATGTCATTAAGGTTCCTTTGCACCTCGCTGGAGATGCTGCTGATAGGGTGAAGCTGCTAATGCCCATCTATTTTCTAAATGAAGAAACAATGATTATTTTTTAAGCTGATCCAGGGCAAACTGAATCCCATGGGGATTTTTCCATGGATGCAGTGGTCCTTGGCTTCGGTCTCAGTTCTGGCAATGGAAGCTGGCTCAGTATTCTTAGATGGGGTGACTTCAGACATAATGATGTCAGCCCTGCTCCCACCATGGATATGACATGTGTGCCTCAATGCAAAAGAATGTCACTTACCTGTTATCCATCTTAAATGTGATGCTGCAGGTGTTTCCTGTCCTGTTGTTCACTGACCTGCTTTAAGTGTACAAGTTTGCCTTGCAGAAATGATGGCAAAGGTTTTTAGTGTTGCTGGTGTGAAGCTGTAGGGAGAAAGCAAAAGGATGGCTCTGGGGCTGACAGGAAGGAGAAGTGCATTGGAAGTAACTGGCTAGCCTTCCTTCAGGGTGTATCACAGAATGGCTGCAGAGGAATATCAGAGGACTACAGAGCAGCTAAACATTTTGTTGAGAGATAAGGTAGACATCAATGGGAGTGTTCAAAGTGATGAGGAAACAGCTTACTCTTGCTGAAAGTGATATGGATGTGGGACATAGATCCAGAATTCTGAAGGTGAAAATAAGCATGTGCGGAATTGTTACTAAAATCTGCTTTTGTAACATGTTGGTTTTGATTCAACTAAACATGACAAGCAACAACCATTTCTCTGGATCTGGGACTTCTGTGCAGCTGTTGCATACCTGGGTTCAGACAGTCATTCCTGGTCTATGACAGAACGTGAGAACTGTAGATTTTTCTGGGAAGCTGCAAAAGAGCTGCTGTCCTCTTATCAGTAGTAGTACTGTTCAGAAGTTACCATCCAGGGATGGAGCATTTGCAACTTCCTTGGGCCCAATGCCCCTTGTCCTATTGCTACAGTCCCTAATGAAGAATACCTCCCCAGCATCCTTATAGGCCCCCTTCAGATATGGGAAGGCTGCTATGAGGTCTCCAGGCTGAACATCCCCAACTTTCTCAGCCTGTCTTCATACGGGAGATGCTCCATTCCGGTGATCATCCTCATGGCCCTCCTCTGGACTTGGTCCAACAGCTCCATGTCCTTTTTATGTTGAGGACACCAGAACTGCACACAATACTCTAAGCAGGGTCTCACAAGAGCAGAGTAGAGGGGCAGGATCACCTCCTTCAACCTGCTGGTCATGCTTCATTCCTGAGTCTTTAATGAGGTTAAGCACTTGCTCTGTTTGCTTTCTAGCTCTTACGCTGTCATTTGGTTAATAAGCCCCTACTGTTCATTAGGAAAAATCATATGGAATGTCTGTTTTTTCTTTTAAGAGTGATTTTTTTAAGGAAAGCTTTTCCATTATTACAAAGAACTGCGCACTTTGCATTTTTAAGTCAGTGGAGACTTTTTCATGTTTCATAGGGGCATCCTTTAGAATAATCCCCCATGTATTTCACTTGTGTTATTCATGGAATAGATGCTGTTCAATGGAAGAGTGGAAAAATCTGCTTTATATGTCTTTTTCAAATGTCTCCCTCCAAATAACACAGTTTTTTTTGTCCACTGGACATTAGGATACCTGGTTAGACAACAGTGAAATATTTGCTCAGTTGTTATTCTACCACAGGACTTAATACATTAAAAAAATTAAGTATTCCTGCATTTTTGCATTCAAATGTCCCACTCAACTTCAAGGCCTAGAGTGAGCTGATTTGTATTCTCTTTGATGGAGTGTTGGCTATGATGGTCATATGCTACTTCACAGAGAGAGTAAAGCACGGTATTCAAGGAGAAATATTGGTGGGTTATACATATGATGCAGGAATTTAATTCTTCTGTATGTCTCAGTACTTAAGCATTCACGATAGCCCATGCACAGAGAGAAAGTGTGACTGATTTTGGGAGGCATTTAGAGAGGGAGAGGAATGCACTATGAAGCTATAGACAGTGTTCCTGGCAGTTGCTCCATGCAGCCACACTCATGGCTACTATGAACAGACCCTGGCTGATCAAAATTCATGTATGAATCCAGTTTCACGTATTCTCTCAAAAAATATTTTTCCTTTGGAAAAATGTGAGTACAGCAAAATGATCATTTCTTGCAGAAACCTTTACTTTCTGAAATGCTGGGTGGGAGATCCTCCTAGACCCAAACAGACCATCTGGTCAGAAAGGGGGAACTCCACAAGCAGTTTGTCACCATTCAGAGGACTTTCTTGAGTTACAGGAGAGCAATTAACTTCAAGTCCCTGGCAGGCCTAACCCAGGACAGCATCTAGGATCTGCCTGACCAAGGAATGAGAGCAGCTTCCAACAAGTGAGGTCTCAGCTCTTCTCACTTCCTGGTTTCTGTAGGTACTTTTGCAAGACAAAATATGCCCAGCAAGGGAGGGTAAGTGGGAGCATGAGCACAGCTTCCCTGCATCTTGGAGGATGCGCTGACCATGCACCTGGGGCCCCTTCTAAATCTTCAGTTTACTGCAGCTATTCTGGTTTGGATAATTAAGTATTTTTGTCTGCAGAACAAGACTAGGCAGAACAGATAAGGGTCTTCCTCAGAGTGTGTGTAAGTGTGCATTCACATATCTTCCTCTGGATAAGGCTTTTCTTTATGGATCTGTTAATGTCATATCACCTGGTATCTTTCCATGAAATATTTGTTTCACTACATGCCAATTCTGTGGTGAAAAAAGAGAAATGCCCAGCTAAGTGTAGTGACTGGTTGCCTATGTAGATCAAGCTATTTTTATTTGAGCCTTTAAATATAAATAATGCCCTGGTAATTAAGCATGGCAAGCAGCTTCCATTCATTTCATAGGCATTCCTTTAAACAAATTGCCTGTGAACAAACATTAATCCTTAATGATCAATGTCCTTCTTCTAGTTACTAATTTTATAGTAGGATGCAGTGGAAACATTACCACCTCTTTCCAGACAGCTCTCAGTTCTGTCTTCCAGAGAGTTTTGATGACATAGCAAAATGTCAGTGATTAGTGGATTCAGCCCTGTTACTGGTCAGTTGGTGAATATCCTTTTAAACTCAAAAGATTATCTGCAGACTCTTTTCACATGTGTGGCAATAGTTTTGTTGCTGGGAATTCTGTATCTGCGTTGGAGAAAGGAACTCGGTTTGGCTATCATCCATACAGTCCCAGCTTGATACTGCCTGGGCTAGACAGCATGGGGTGGTGACAACTTGCACAGTAAAATGGCCTGAGTGGGATGGCTGGGACTTGGAACCCCTTCCAAGAAGCATTTAGGATGGACATGATAGGAAAATTGCCTTTTGGTGGTATATAAGCTGCTTTCCTCAGTTGAACTTCCAGATCAAGAAGAAGGAGAGCCTGTAAAAGCTGTGAGTCAGGGAATGAAGGGTGTCCATTTTCCAGGACCATCAGCCCTTTTGCCTTCAGCACACACAGTTCTTGACAGGAAAATACACAGGCTCATGAAGCCACATATTTTATTGACTAAAGGGTGGAAGTATTTTTTCAGGAAAAACAATGAAGTGATGTAGTACCTTCGAGAAGAGATGATGTATTTTCAAGCTTTTTCAGTTACCTTCACAATAATGTGCTATGAACATATGCATTATGTTTTACTCTGTTACTGATCTTTTTATATATAAAAAATTGTATTGCAAGCATTATCACTGTTAATCTAAAAAGAAAAAATACCCTGAGGCTAGTATATATTTGAATTTTAACTTATAAAGTAGATAACCAGATTTAAGCAATTTGTTTTCACAGCTGCAGACTGTCCATGTGGTAAGCTGCAAAATGCATAGTGTTCTCTACTATGCCCGTCTAATTCTGGAAAATGTATGTGATACGGAGCTGGGTGCTACATTAAAATAAAAGCATCCAATAACTTCAAATTCCCTTGCTTTTGTGGCTTATTTAGTGTGTTGATTGTGCAGATCTGCCAGGAGAGCAGAAAGTGTGACTTGCTGTGGAAAATATACGCCATTGAAATGGCTGACCTTCAACTACGAAAGATGAAATCATGTTGGGATTGTGTGCGAGTGAGAGAGACAGAGACTTATTTAAAGTGAAATCATATTTCCTTAGGCTTCAGTTAAGTCAAAACTTCACCTTTACTTTCTCAGGCCTCGCTTTGTCTTCATTCAGACTTAGCTTCGTGATGAAGCCCAAAAAGGTGCATCCTTTTCCAACGTGGATGGTACAGCCATGCAGGCAAAGCCTTTCCCAGCCTCCAGCAGACCCTTGGTCTGAGGATGCCCAGGCAGGAGCAGAAGCAGACTAAAGCCATTCTGCCCAGCACCCCCTGTGATCAGTGTTTCTGGCCCCTTGTCAACTGCAAGAGCTGAAATTAAACTTGGAGAAGAGAAACATCTGAATAGCTGTCCTTCCTGGGCAGGGAGCAGGAGGGGACAGTGTACTTCTGCTCTTCGGCTAGTGTGATTTTTAAGAATCATGCCACAGCTATCCAAAGAGCAGGGCTTTAGGAGAGGAAATGATTAGTAATAAATTAATTCTTACAGCAGTAAGCCATGACAATGAATGTTTTATTTGCGTAAAACTGTGTCTCTGGTGCATGTGAGGCACAAGGCCAAGGCATTAAAAACTCGTAAATATCCTGCAGGGACCTATTCTGCATCTGTAATGGGATGGATTTAGATGGCTCCTCCATTCTTAGTTTTTACAATTAGATGGTACTCTGGGGTGTCTTCATGCAAATCTAGATTGGGTCTCCATATTTAAATTTATGTTCCAAATGCTCTTCTTAAAAATTAAAAGATCCTGCTTCCTGCCCTAGGAAATAAAGTTCTTGGTGTGTAAGTGGGAAGGAAAAGAAACAGAAGCTTCAGAAGTCTTTTTATCCTTCTGCTGTTTTTAAGGTTACAGTGCTTCATTCCTGCTTATTTGGGATGCTTACATTGCTTCTGTGGCAAAGCAGAATAAAGGAAAATTATTGAGTGAGTGAACAAACCTCCTGGGTAGCCATAGTCTGTAGCTGAGTGAGCGCTCTTTCACCTGATGGTATCATTGCTACTTCTTCCACCAGCCCCTTGTGTACTGTGTGCCCCCAGACAAATGCTCCTTGAAGCAGGAGGCCTTGGGTATGTAAGGTCAGCTTGCAGCAGTCTCTCATGTATTCCCTCAGTGCCCAGTGTTTTGTGCACACGTTAGCTGGCCCCCAGAGGTTTCCTTGCTAAATGCTGAATCAGTATTCCCAATTAAATCCTGAATTGTTTTAAGTTTATTGATTGTTAAATAGCATGGGGTAGAAAGAATGTCTTACCTGTGGATATTTTGAGGATGCTTTACATATCAGAAATGTGATGGGCTAGACAAGACTAAGACTGTATATTACATCTAGCCTGTTTTTTTATTGGAGAGAGGGAAGGAGGAAGGGAGGAAGAGGGGATTTTTCCCTTAGCTAGGCTGCTTGCACAACAAATGTCATTTTATTTGCTTCCCTTGTAGTTCATGTAGGCAAAATATTTGCAACTGTGCCATTGTCTTCAGTGGAATTTGGATGTAACAGTTGGCAAACACATGGATAAGGTCTTTGCCACAGGCCCTTCTTGCCCACGGAGAAGAGCAGTAAAGGAGCAGTGATAGTGTGTGCAGCCCCGTGACATGGCAGCAAATGGCACACTGCAGAGCTCAGCAAGGAGGAAAGCAGAGGAGGCGGCAGTGTGTCAGCTCTGGTGGGACCACAAGGGAGGGAAAAGGTGACTCCAGGAAAGTAATTGTGCTTCCAGGGTAGCAGGGAGGCAGTATACCTCTATCACCTTGCTTCACCCCACACAAAAGAATACTGTGCTTAAAAAAGCTTTGCTCCCTATCAGGAGGCTTGGATGTAGGGTTGCCACTTGATACATGAGCTATTCTCTTCCAAGGTCACTTAAGGAATTCAGTAGTTCATGCTGTCTGTCACAGGTTTAGGGTGTTGTTAAACCAGTGATACTGGTGTTCAGCAGCCAGATACAGAGCGTGCATTGTTTACTATGGTTTTCATTCTCTTATCTGAGAGGAAAAAGCCAACACATGATCTCACCTGGGTCTTGTTTCATAGCTCCGTGCTGTTCCTAAAGGACACTGTATACTCAATAAGAAATAATGGCTTCCTGTTTCATTAATGAGTCCTTACAGCAATTTCCCATCAGAGTAATCACCTTAGGTGATGGAGGTGTGCACTTCCAATACGATTAGTTTTCCTGGGGGGCATGTTGGGAGGCACCATTCTCCACTATCAGAAAAGCAACTCCCATTTGGGTGTCTTAGCTTCGATGTCAAAGCAATCAATACTGCCAGAAGCAACAGTCACTTGAAGCTGTTAGCCAAAATGTCTCCTGGGATTTGAAGAGCCCTCTTTGGGAAGAACTTTTTTCCCAGTGCTTAGCACCATACTGCATGGCAAGAAAAAAAAAAGTTGCTTTGATTGCTCTCCAAATATCTGGGTGATGGTGTTACTCAGAAGGTGCCTCTTCAGGGCTGTGCTTTCTTTGTTACTGCAAAAACCCTCAATTGGGAACTTTGATCCAGGCATCCCAGGTCTTTTAGGGTGCTCTGATGTGGAACTGGCCTTCATGTTCTACCCCAACCCATTTACTCTAATCACCCACATTAGTGCAAACAATAACCCATATTTTTAAGCCTGTATGTTTATCCTTATGTATATCATGCTCTAGTTAGTGCTCTCCGTTAAGTGCCCATGGAGCTATGTCAAAGCGAGAATAAGCACATAACAGTGCTTCTGTCAAGTGTGGCAGGCAACAGGGCTAGCACCTTTCCATGCTCTGAGTTTTACCACCCTGGGTAAGCTCTAATTTAAGGAAGAAAAATGCAGTTTGATTTTCCCCACCTTAGCTATGAAGCTAAATTAGTTTAATGCGTATTTTTAACGGGTTGGATCCTCAGCCATACTTACTTACTCTTCCCTCTAGTTTGATTCTTTGCCTTGTTTTGAATTTGCCTGGCACCATGCAGTTGCTTGGTTTTGCACAAACTGGAAAGACTGAGCAGAGTGCAGGTGCTTATTAGCTGGTCTTTGTTCCAGCCCATAACCTGGGGACTCAGCATGATTTTGCTCTCATGTACAAATACATGGTTGGGTTTACTCTGGGTTTACTTTGTTCTGGTTTGGTTGATTCTGGAGGTGGCTTTAGCTGCAGGTGATGAAACTCGGGGGCCTTTTCATGCTCTAACAGCTGGGCCCAGAAAAGCTGTGGCTGCCCCCATCCCTGGTAGTGTTCAAGGCCAGGCTGGATTGGGCTTGGAGCAACGTGATCTAGTGGAAGGTGTCCCTGCCCATGGCAGAGGGGTTGGAACCGCATGATCTCTAAAGGTCCCTTTCAACTCAAACCATTCTGTGATCCTATTACTTGCAGCTTTGCAAGCTGGATATCAGAGCAGTCCATGGGAGCCTGCTCTCAGTTCAAACTTGGAGCACAGAAACCTGAGGGTGTTTGACAGAGTTTGGGAAAAGTTTCAGGAATAATATCTGAGGCCAATAGCAGCACTAATGCAGAACACGTGGAGCTGTTGCTCCGTGTTGGCCCATCTCATCCAGCATGTCACTCTGACATTGGGCAGTGCCAGAAAGTGTTAAAAGGAAAAGGAAGAACCCTAACGTTGTCAAAAAAGGTTCAGCAAATAAGACTTTGGATGACCACTGCCTTAGCTAACATGCTGGCTTTTCCCCTGCTATCTCTGGAAGCTGAAGCATGGATTGCTGTGGTCTGCTTAAGGTCAGCATCTGCTTCACTTTTGACCACAGCAATTTCTCTCCTATAAATTGAGACAGAGGAATACCTGTAATACACACTAGCAGTATAATCTGCATACAAACATATTTACAGAAGTTTCTGCTTTACTTTTCCATTTCCCATTTATTATTTTATATGTGGGGTTCTTTTATCATTTCCTGTGCAATTTTTCTCCAGAATAGACAGAGGAATTCACATCTGTTCTGTTGCCCTTTTCCAGACATTTCTTTGTCTCTAGTTGATTTTGCTGCTTCTCTCTGGGACTTCTCTCCTTCATTTTACTGCTTTTTTGTTGTGTGTTTGTTGTTTTTTGTTTTGTTTGGCTTGTTGTTGTTTTTTTCGGGGGGGGGGGGGTTTTTTGGGGGTGTTTTTTTGGG
>NDXB01001358.1:142041-166876 GCA_002631895.1 Agapornis roseicollis
TTTGTTTTTTGGGGGGGGGGGGTATTTTTGGGGGTGTTATTTTGGGGTTTTTGTTTGGGTTTTTTTTGGAATAGGGTAGCCAGAACTAAAGCCATCTGTTGTCACCTCATTTCTAAAGCAGTGACTCAGGATTTTATCCTTCCTGCCCCGTAGCAGGTAATCTGTAACCGTGCATTTCTCAAAGAACTGCATGGAAAAGTCTCTGCATGATCTGGAGAGGAAACCTCAGGCTTTATCTGATGGAGAGCCTGCATCTCCCAGAAAAACAGTGCTAAAAAAGCTGTCTCTTCAGGCAGATAAAAACTGTCCCCTGACATTGTGCACTTTGATTTCCGCTCCCTCAGATAACAGCATTACTGTGTGCATCTCCTGAGAATGCAGATCCCAAGCTCAGGAGTTGCTTTGCAGCTTATGGTAATGGTGACTGTGAGCCTGGGCTTGCAGAGCTCCCACGGAGAAGGACAACTTTGCAGGTAATTTTACATCCTGAGGTGTCTCATTAGCAGTCTAATCTATTTAGTCTCAAGAATAAGTGGGATCAAAGGCAGGAGAGGAGTGAGATATCAAGCTTAGTTCTGATAAAATTAGAAGTAACTCAATTTTTATTTCCCTCAAATAGGAGTGTTTATTGATCCTCTCTGAATTTTCCAAAGCCTTTTGAGAGTTGCTCTCATTTTTGTGCTCAGACAATTGTGCATTTTGCTGTATGCAGCTGTCTTATCATTAGGGAAGAAGTAGTAATTCAGGCCTCAAACTAACTTTTGTCTAAAAGAAATCAGGTTGATTATTTACTGCCTACACAATAGGATACCATATAATCCTCTCATCTGTTAGAAGGGCACAAGTTATTTATGTTAATCCTCAACCTAGATGTATGTGTTAGTAGCTGTTACTTTGCAACAATAGTTTCATTAAGCATCTTTTAATACCATGGGATGTGGGTGACATATAGGGGAATGTGAATTTGCTCACTGCATGTGTAAGTTTGCTGTAGGCAGGTGTGGAAGGTTTAAAGCACTAATTTAAAGAAGCCACAGTACTCAGAAAGGCTGATTTGTTTTCATTGTCCAAGTTGAGTGAAATGCAAAAGTCAATACACATCACAAGTGGTAAAAATAAATTAAATTTTAGAAGCTCTCTAGGGACTTCAGGAATCAGCAGGAAAACCAACTTCACCTAAAGGGGTTTGATTTTTGCTTTCCCTATGTTGTGTTGGCCAAGGTGTTACAAGCCCTGTGCCTGAAATTTGGCTTAAACCCAACAAGAGCTAAAAACAAAAGGGGAAGTTTGCCTAGCGTGCCTTCTGGCTCCTGCCTCTATCCAGGGCACCTTTGTGGTGCTTGGGCACACATTTTTCAGAATTAAAGCAGCTAGGCTTACTTCTTTTTTGCTGTTCAGCTGTTGATACACACGTAACAGCATTGCTGCTATCCTAAAGCATTGTATCTGATGTGTAAGTCATCGCCATATAAAAAAACCCTCAAGCAAACAGCCTTGGTATTATTCTTTTCGTTCTCCAAAATAAATAAGAGAATTTCAGTGAGTGCATCATCATTTTTTCCCCAGTTTCTATTTATTCTAAATAAAAAGTGTCAAAATGGCTAGTATTTTACTCAAAACTGTCCTGCCTTTGGTACCAACTGCAAAGCATGGAAGCTACCAGACTGACTTGCCTGGATGTGGAGTTCCTGCTGCTGTAAATAAAAGTGTTTCCAGCTTCTCTGCTACAAGTCTTTCTGCTGGTGGTGACTTCCAAGGGCCTGCCATAAAGGACTAAATGCGCAAGAGCTGCATTTTCCTCCTTCTCAGAGACAATTGGCAGCGTTTGGGATTATGAGGTGCCCAGTGGCAGAACTAGAGGCAAAGGGCACAACCTGAAAGAGGCTCCCCCTGAACATCAGGAAACACATTTTACTGTGAGGGTGACCAAGTGCTGACACAGGTTGCCCAGGAAGGTTATAAAGCCTTCATTCTTGGAGATACTAAAAAGCCATCTGACTATGGTCCAGGGCAACCAGCTGTAGGTAGCCCTGTTTGAGTATGGGGGTTGGACCAGGTGATCTCCAGAGGTCCCTTCCAAACTCAACCAGTCTGTGATTCTGTGATTAATACAAGGTAGGTATTGTCCTGTTAGAAAGGGGAATATCACATCTGTATTAACCACTATATCCAGCTTTGTAAAAGAAACTAGAAGACATCCTTTGCTGTATTTTGCTTATGTATTGTACCCTGCATATATTTCATGTTCAGGCATCAGCCTATGTAATTATTTAGCTGACTTTCCACATCATCTTTGTTCTGAAAACACTCTGGGGCACAGAAATCACAGCCTGTGTTTCTGACAAAGCCAGCTTGTTACTGCAACTCTTTTTCTATCAAAAATCTCACTCAACCCAACAGTGCTGGCCAGTACCACCAGCCTTCCTTGAGGCAAACAGGATTGCCATCAGCACATAACCTACTTTTTTGAGGACTGTCCTTTCAGAGAGGTTGAATTATTTAATCAGCAGCAACCTAATAACATGTATGTGGCAGGTGCAACAAGGCTCAGTGAACTAATGAAGTATGGATGGCCCTGGCTCAAGAGTCTAGGGGATGAAGCTAATACGGGATGAGCCAGCCAAAGAGATTATTTTCTTGCATAGGCAACAGGGAGAGCTCCACAAAACTGTCTGAAATCCTGCCTTCACAGAAATCCAGTCCTTTAAGCTTATGGACTGGATTCTTTGGCCCCACAGAGGAAGCCAGGACATCTTTCCACTTCTCTGCAGCCACCTGACCAGGAAACAAGAGAAAGCTTGGCTTTATTCAGCATTAGTGTCAAGAAAACTGTAAAACCCGCACTGGTGCTGCTGATGGGGGGAGATGCTGAACCTCTCGGCAAGCATCCTGTCCAGTGTACAGCAGTACACTGACAGGCAGCCCATGACAGGCAGCCACTCATAAATAAAGGTTTAAATGGAATGGGCTACTGTTACATGAATAAAATATTATCCTGAGGAAATAACCTGATTAATTCTGAGAGGAAAAAGTGCTTGAGTCTGTCTCTACTGCTGTGGTGTTTGATTATTTGCCACTGACACTGCAGATGACAGTCTGGGTCTCAGATGCCTGTCCCCAGAGAATAAAGATCATCGGAGGGCTGGTGAGCACCGGAGGGTTCCCAGCACCTCACACTTTGCACCTTAAACTGCCTTGTGGCAGCGCTACCCTCCTGCCTTCCCAGCCCCACAGCTCCTCCTTTCCACCCTGGCAGAACCCTGTGACCCCTGTGCTACACAAATCAAGGGAGAGAAAAGAATAAATGCAAACCTGGCAAAAAAACGTGTCTTTTTAACACAAACAGATTTCTTCCTTTGGCTTACTGTGAGGCCATTTGTGCTGGCAAAAGGCAGAAGTGGTGGGAAAAAAGGTGTTGGTGGTGGACATGTAGGGAGCAGCGCTGCCACAAATGGAGACTTTAAATAGATTCCTGTTTTTTAACTGGTTGGCATGAGGGGGTGTGAGCCCCA
Source organism: Agapornis roseicollis (assembly GCA_002631895.1). Classification (NCBI taxonomy): domain Eukaryota; kingdom Metazoa; phylum Chordata; class Aves; order Psittaciformes; family Psittacidae; genus Agapornis; species Agapornis roseicollis. The sequence goes on from NDXB01001358.1 coordinate 145,554, forward strand.
TCACCACCCTCCCTGTGTTGGCCCAGGGCACTTCCCTCTGCCAAGGGGAGGATGTGTGTGCTGCCAGAGAGGTGGGTCCTGCCCCATCAGGGGGACAGGCAGGCAGGAGTCTGAAGAAAGGGATAGGAAAGGGATGCCCTCCCCCCCCGCTCCTGAAATACTAACAAAAATTGGGAATGCCTGGGACAAGCTCACTGCAGGTAGAGGATGGCACCAAACCTATCGGCCCAACCTTCACTGCTGGCTTTCAAATCCAGACCTTGCAGCCAACAGTTGACTGGGGCTGCAATCCAGTGGCTGGGGCTAATTAAAGACGACCATGAAAGAGAATCATAGAATTATAGAATAGATAGGTATGGAAAGGACCTTAAGATCATCTAGTTCCAACCCCCCTGCCATAAGCAGGGACACCCCACACTAAACCATGCCACCCAAGGCTTCGTCCAACCTGGCCTTGAACACCAACAGGGATGGAGCACTCAGCTTCCTTGGCCAACCCATTCCAGCGCCTCACCACCCTCACAGTAAAGAATTTCTTCCTTATATCCAATCTAAACCTCTCCTGTTTAAGTTTGAACCCATTACCCCTTGTCCTGTCACTACAGTCCCTAATGAAGAGTCCCTCCCCACCATCCCTATAGGCCCCCTTTAGATACTGGAAGGGAAGGATGAGGTCTCCACGCAGCCTTCTCTTCTCCAGGCTGAACAGTCCCAACTCTCTCAGCCTGTCTTCATATGGGAGATGCTCCAGTCCCATGATCATTCTCATGGCCCTCCTCTGGACTTGTTCCAACAGCTCCATGTCCTGGCTGTGAGCTCTGCATGTGAAACAAAAGTTGCTGTCCTGGGCTGTGAATGGAGGCACATCTCTTTGCCATACAGGTGGCCTCTGCCCTGCTAAGTGCACAGGACAACCCAGCCATGTGGAGGAACCCAAACTCCACCCTCACAGTCCTGAGTGCTCCTCCCATTTTTGAAAGGTAAGGTCAAGGGTAAGCAAAGGAGGAGGCCTGTGAGGCAAGTGTCCATCCTATTTTAGCTCTCTGCCCCCAGACAGAAGTTTTTAAACTTTCTAAGGTCCTGAAACTTGTGTCCAGCAGCAAGCTAAAGAAGCTGCATCTGAGCACATGCTTGTAATTTGCAGTCACCTTGTTAGAGTGGGCCCAAGCTCTGGGGCACTGTGGGAAACACAGGCAGACACAAGTATACACACATGCATATACCTGCCTGCAGTAACAGCCATAGCACTGCTTCAGCAACCAAGCAAAGGAGCCTGTACCATCCCCTAAGTCTACACTCAAGAGCCAAATACCTTCTTCTGCAAATAATGTCATTCTCTGTGATGGGCTCCATCCATGAAAAGAATTAAGGCTATTTGACCAAATAAGGGCAGAGCCAAATCCTCACTCAGCCCTACAGGGAGATTTTTGCCAGGCCAGGGCTCTGAGCCACCCATTGTGGAAGAGCCCTTTCCCTTGGCATTGCTGCAGAATAACCACGGCATGGTGTCACATCAGCGTAGCACCATGACTCATCACCACAGCAGCTCTGTGTCTGCTTAATCCATCCCAGCCTCTTTCTCACATCAAATTGTTTTGAAAGTTTGAGAAAGTTTGCTTTACTCTTGATTTCTCATTTCTGCACAGTTCATTCCATCTGGGCCTGAAAGTCAAAGCACTGAAATGTTGCAATAACAGCTGTGCTTTCAAGCCTTCCATCCTAGCTGATAATTAAATGCAGAACACCTCAAGAAAAACTCGTATCTAGAGAAGACAAGCCCAGCTGTTAAATAAATACTGAAATAAGCATGTGAATCTGTAGGTGCTTGTGCAAACCAAAGATGTTCTCTTCAGGTTAAAGATTTAGCTGAAGTCACAAAGGACCTTGCCTGTTGTTTAAACCTGTGGTTGTACTGGCAGGGACACAAAGTGTCTGCAACCATGGCTGTCCCTCCCAGCATCTATCATCTGAAAAGACTGATTCTCTCCAGGCACGGACAGAGGTTGTAAGCTTGTCCTGCTTCTATTGTTTCCGAGCCTGTGAGCTGGTGCAGTGACATGGGTAAGTGTTTGTGGCCATAGAGCTGGAGGGGAAAATAATTTACTCAAGGCTGGCTGAGGATAGGGCTTCATCCTGAACCAGCTGGCCTTGGCCAAGGTACAATTGACTGTGCCTGCATATTATCAATAGGAAAAGACCCACTTAATTATGGATCATGTCTATCATGGATTGATTGCTGTCTTGCAGTGTACAGGTTGCTGAGCAAAATGTGAGCTGAGCAAAATGTGAGCTGAGCAGCTGACCTGAACAAATACCTATTTTTCCTCTCTTCAGCTAGGACTTCTGTTGAGTTTAATTTGCTTATGGACTGCAGCACAGTAAGCAATACCTGTGGACCCCAAGTCTGGGTTAGTATAGTGCAGTCCTCCCAGCCAGCTCCAGTGGGGGACAGTAGGTAGAGACAGTAGTGACTCTTGTGTGGGTATGTCTTGTATGAAAAGTGCCTATGTCTCATCCCTGATTTCCATGATTGAGCTAGGGAGAACTCCAGAGGATCTCTGAAAGCTGGAAATGGTGTGGAACCTCCTCTTGTAAAAGACCACCTAGTTTTCTCATGGGGTAACACTTCAGTATTTCAGGTGAAGACCAGCGGCATGGGGTTTGGCAAAGGCAGCCCTGGGGTCCAGGCAAGAGACAGGATGCTGGTGGCACCCAGGCCCCCAGCACAGCTCTCCAGGCAGTACCCACCATGCTGGAAGGTAGCCATCCCTGCCCAGGGTGGGTCCAGGCAGCACTGCCAAGCAGATGTGCTCCAGCTCCTCACATGTAGATGAAGACACTGAAGTATTTTCAACAAGAAGTCTTTCTCTTCCTTCTGTCTATAAAATCTTGATATATTTGGACAATATTTCTTCCTCCAGGCTTAGAGGTAAGGGGTGGGAAGAGGACAATTTATGGGAGGAATGTCAAGTGCTTGTTCCCAGGGGTGGAGAGAGCATTTTGAAAGGGATGTTGCACATCAGCACTTTGGTGCTGTGTTGTACATGCACTTGAACTTCCAGAGAAGCACACTTCAAAAATCAAGGAAAATTTTCCCTGGAAACAGAAAGTTGTAGCAAACAAGGGAGGTGATGGGCAAAGACTCAGATAGTTGATGGCTACCTTGTTCTTCACAGAATTAGGAATTTACCTCAACACTGAAATGCTCAGCAGGAATTATAAGGAGACATATCTAGCCTTTGTGTTTGGGAAATGAATTTTGAAAAATGTGGACTAAATACAAACTGCCACTGGGTTTTCTTCACAGAAGTCTTGAAACCACAGTTTTGAGAGAGGCAATTAACTTCTTAACCTAAAGATGTGCATTGACATGCAGCACTATTAACAGTTCCCTTGCTAATCACTTCTGTGGTCCTAATCAGCTGACACACACATTCCTCCGTTCCAGACAGCTTCTCAGACAGCCAAAAGAAATGACCCTCCTCTAACTCAACCTCTACAACACTTCCTTAATACTTTCCATGTTGCACATGTTTTCTTAATATGAAAAGCTGTGGTATATTAAACTTGTGGGGCAGCATAAAATTACTATGAAAGCAAATAACAAGGAATCTACCACGCTTATTTTATTACTCTGGTTTGTATTTTACTTATTAAAATACTCCTTTTTTTTTTTTCCCCTTTTCACTTCAGTGAGCTATCTGACAAATTCCCCAGCTCTTACACTGGAGCTCTGCTGACCTTAGGGGACTTGCTGGAAAACATAGTTTGATCTTACAACCCTCTCAAGACAGAGGGCCAAATTCCCACTTAAATTCTAAACTCTAGATGATAGGAGATTTCAGCAAGAACCTCAGTCAGGCTGTTACCACCTCCACTAACTTACCCTTCTCAGGGAGGCCCCAGGAGTTCAGGTGCTTCCAGACCTACAGTAGTCCTCCCCACCCAATCCTTAGCTTCTGGGTGTGGCTCCCATAAGGAAAGGAGGTGCACAGGTTGCCACCACTGTCCAAGTTGCCTCTCCTGGAAGAATGCTGCTCAATGATGCTTTTGCTGACGCTGTTAAACATTGTCATTAACCAGTGCTGAAAGGTTTGGATATTGCAATTGGAAGATGATTGGCATTTTTCAAGGTAAACTTAGGGATTTAGTTGAGAAGTAGCTGCTGCCACAAACGTTAGCTTAGCTTTCAGCACCATTTGGTGTGTAATGTCAGCTCAAGATGAGAGACCATAACCTTCTAGGAGAAAAAAGAAAAAGGACAAATGGGCACAACTGAGGAATGAACTGCATTGTATTTAATCCTCCTTGATTTAGTGCTTACTGAAAGACTATGAAAGCTCCATTTTGTTTCCAAATTTAAACAAAAGATAATTTGATGCTGTTTCTTCCAAAAATGCAAACCATTACTATTTTAGAATAACAGAAAAATCCTCAAACTATAGCAATTTCACCCCTAGGTGAAACTATAGATCATTTCAAAGTAAGATTTCTTTTAAAAATAGGTAAATTTGGTCTTTCCCAGAAGTGGCCTGTCACCTTAGCTCTTTCTATTCTGCCCATTCAGTATGGGGCACTTTTTGAATCTGAGAGACTTTGAAAATTAAAGGCTTTTGGTTTGTCTGCATGGATAGGTGCTTTCCAACCCTAACTATTCTATGACACATATGGACAGTGAAGTCAGAGTTTTATAATCTTCATCAGGCTTATGACTATTCCTTTTGTCTCAGCCAGTCAGCAAATCCCTATTTTGCTCCACTACCTGCCCTCAGCCCCCTGTTGCTCTTGATTCTATCTCCAAAGGTCAGTAGGAATTTTAAAAAGCTCTTTTTTGCAGTCATTCCTATTGAAAGGATACCCAAGTTTTGCTTTTTAGCTCATTCTTGATGCTTTTCTCTGATATTTTCTATTTCTCCCAGCTTGTGTGAGAAAACAGCCCACAATCACCTCCCGGTTCACCTGCTCATTTACTGCTAATCCTGATAAACTGTCAGTAGTTACCTGTGTGAACTGCAGGTACCTTCGGCAGGGTTTCCTGACACAAGGTGTTCAATCATTTTATCAGAGAACCACAGAACAGTTAGGGTTGGAAAGGACCTTAAGATCATGCAGTTCCAGCCTCCCCTGCCACAGGCAGGGACATCACACACTAAACCATGTCACCCAAGACTCCGTCCAACCTTGAACACTGCCAGGGATGGAGCATTCACAATGTCCTTGGGCAACCCATTCCAGTGCCTCTCTGCCCTTCAGAGTAGAATCACACTCACTACTATGACCCACCGACATTTTCCTGGAGGCACCTGTAGTGATCCTCTTTACTGGTGCATCAGCTGGTTGTTCATGTGATGGGAGTGTGTGCTTCTTTGGTAGGCCCCTGCAGAGCTGCAAAGCAGTTCTGCATGGTGAAGTCAGGTTTTGGAAGAAGCCCTTTCCTTTTAATGGTCCTTTTCCTATTTATTTTTTTTTTTTGTTGTTTCGTTTGGTTTGTTTGCTACGAGCTCCCAGCTCCCTGCATTACTGCTCTCCTCCTTTTCTGGATGCGTCATGAGGGACGCTTGAGGCCCCTGCCCCCTCTGGGCCTGGAGCAAGCAGCCCAGCTCCCTCTCCGCTTCCCTGACACCTTTCAGCTACTGACAGTGTCCCGCAGCTCAGCCCCTGCTGCAGGAGGGCTTCACTAATGGCAAACACCTAAACACCCTGTGTAAAAAACACAGAAGAAATTCTTTAAATTCTTCTTTCCAAGAAGAAGACCTCACCATAAGCAGCCTAGCAGCAAATGTCACTCGGTGCACTGATAAAGAATGGTGAGGAAATCCTGTAGGCTCTATGTTTCTGCAAAGTTCATGCAGAGGGAACCAAACCCCTTTCCTTTTACCTCTGGGTTCACCACACACAAACGACTGTATGTGGTATGACAGCCTGTACTGATACATTCTGAGGACACAGACTGATTGACAGAGACACCCAGCAGCGGTGCCCAGTGTGTGGCTGCGTTGGCAGGGACATCCCCCTGGGCCTGCAGCCCAAAGGCCTTTCTCCAAGGGCTGCTGGGTGAAGGAAGGGGAGGCGGCGGTGGCGGCAGCAGCAGCAGCAGGGCTGCAGCGGTGGGCAGGGCTGTGGGGGCCCCGTCACCCCCGTGTCATAGTGCCAGCACCCGGCAACGCAGCATCACAATGCTCTGGGGCAGGATAAGGCAGCGTCGTCCTGTGTCCCACTGCCAGAGTGCCCGGCACTGCCACCAGGGCAGGGCTGGCAGCCCGAGGGCATCCGAGCGGAATTCCTTGGGGCACCGGGGGAATTCCTGGGAGGGGGGAGGGGGTTGATAGGAGGAACCCTTGAAGCTGCATGAAGCTGCAGGAGGTTCTGTGCTGCATTTCCAGCTCCTGGAGGGCCCACGCTCAAAGCTCATCGGAGGGATGGATGGATGGATGGATGGATNGGACACCAGAACTGCACACAATGCTCCAAGTGAGGTCTCAGGAGAGCAGAGTAGAGGGGCAGGATCACCTCCTTCAACCTGCTGGTCACGCTCCTTTTGATGCAGCCCAGGATCATGTGTCTTGGAAGGGGATTAAACTATGCTCCACAAAATATACTTGAGATGGAATAAAAAAAAAACATTTGGGGGGGAGGGGTGGTGGTGTTCGTCCTCAATAGCTATTGCAGGATGGTTTGCAATAATTTTCCTACATGAGCCCATTGTGATTCTTCTGCACAAGCAGAACAAGTTTCATTCATTTCTGTTGTTTCAGGTTTTATTAACAATAATTCAGATGCTGACAGCAAGAAGCAGTTAAGTGAATCTCTAGGGCATTAGTGATAATATTGCTAGAATATGGTGTCCAGCTCTGGTATCCTCCCTTTCAGAAACCTTTCAGGAAATTGGAAAAGCTTCAGAAAAGAAGGAAAAGAATTACTCATGGTCTGGAAAATAGACTTTAATACTGAGTTATTAAATGACTCTTAAACGCATAAAAAGATCCAGTGGTTTGTTTCTGAAATTTAATGTATTTGGGATAGAGCTGAACATACTCTTTAAACAGTGAGGAAAGTAACTAATAGAAGAAATAACTGTGAATTGGATATAGATTTAGATGTCTCACTCCACTGAAGTACAAGTGTTTATAGGAGGCAGAGAAACAATACAGCACATGATACAGAATATCAGTTTAAAAGATGCTGTTTAGGGATGGGATTGTTGCACAGTCATGTAAATCGTGTATACCTTGCTCTTTCAAGACCTAGGACATTGCAGCATGCTTCTGAGCCTGAACTCCTGAGCATTTACTCCTCATCTTAGGGCAAATTTATCTCTTGCCTTAATCCCTCACTGCTGGAAGGGTGAGTTAACCAGTTGTTTTTGCAAAACACAGTCACATCTGGAGGTAATAGACCCTTTGGTGACTGTAGTGAACTCTTCTGACTATCACAGTTTCTATAAAATCCTTTCAGCAGTAATCAAAGCAAAAAGTATATCCCGCTGCAAAGACTCTTTCTGGATAGTAAAGTTATATTTGCAAGCAACTGTCAGAGCAGATTCTCATATATTTCACAATGTCTGAGGAATGAAAACTTTTGACAGCACTACACCTTCCCATAGCATCTTTCATCCTAGCATTTAGGTCTGCTTGGGAATCCCAGTATAGCTTCTCAAATCACTTTAATAGATATGAGGATATTAATTTTCTGTAGTTGGAGTAGGCCTGCTTCTTTGTGCAAGCTGTGTATTCTAGAGGACGGCCCAGTGTGGATTTATGTAACGGGTTTTTATGCTTAGAGCATGTACATGAATACCATGCATAGACTACTGCAGGCATGATTCACAATTTTCTTTGGGGCTTGAGTTACAAAGACATTTTCTTGAAAACAAGCACATTTCAGATGAGAAATGTGCCAAAGACAGAACCCAACTCCAGTTGCTCACTTCCAAAAAAGTTCATCTGAAAGTACAGTAAGTTGATCTCAATCCAATTTGTACAGAGTCAGGACCAGCTCTCTGAATCTTTTCCTTCCTTCAATCGTGCCACATCCTGACCTGAAGAGTAATTTACATGGAAACTCTTCAATTTGAGGCCATCCCCATGTTATGAAAGGGCCTGATTCAGACCTCACATCTATTATTCCCAAAACCCAGCAGCATAAATGAGATCAGAATTCAGTCCAAACTCTGAGTTCCTTGAGTTGTAAAAGACTGAACACAGATTTTTGTCTGTAACTGCTGTAAGCTAAGTGCAAAAGAAAGAGAAAAGGATCTTCTGTTATAAATATTTATCTAAATGACAAAGCTTTAGCCTAATTGGCTGATCATTCTTAATTCTTTTGGTATTCAGTAAAATAACACCCTTCACAGTGACCTCTGTATTCCTGCAGATTTAATACGTAATTCTGTAGGAATTCCATGCTTCAACTTTTTGCCAGAACACTAAAGCTCCCTATCATCAAAAAGCCAAGAACGTGGTCCCAAGGCTCAACTGTCAACTCTTGCTGCATGGTGTTTGTTTATTTTAAATGACACCTTGTCAATTGTGACCTCAAATTCATAAGGGTCATCTCATCAGCTGTAAGACAATCACAAGCAGTCAGTTTAACTCTTTACCCCTCAGAACTGAGATGCTGAGAAGGGAAGACTTTGTGAAGCGTGGGCAGATTTATTAAGTAAATACAAGTCATTAGACTCTTGACACACTCATACTAAGAATACTCTGCCTCCTTCTCCACATAACTTCTAACAAATAGAAATCACAGAAACAGATGTCAGGAGTAAGGGGAAACTCAACACTAGCTTGAACCTGTACATGAAGCTCAGCCCTGTGACAGACCTGAGATGTGGTCTGGCTTGTCTGGCCTTGGCTGCCTTCACTTGAGCTGCCTTCTCTCTAGTGAGACCAGAAAGACTGCAGAGGTGGAGGCACCATTATTACTGAACCAACCCACTCTGGAGGATGAGGAAGAGAGACAGGTTCAAGCTACAAAATTACTCTCTGTTACAAATTTGATGCTTCCTGCTTTTCCTCCCCAAATAAGTGTGTGGTACAGGGAGTCTGCTGGACTCTGGGACACTGGTGGCATTTGGATGCAGAGCCTCAGCTTGCCACCCTTGCAGTGAGGTTCAGATCCCCATTGCAGACAGAAATGATGCAGTGCCTCTTTAACTCAGATGTGAAGAGCTGGCTGAAGTATGTATGCTGGAGCAAAAGAACAAAACAGACCCTTAAATCTTCGAATCAGTTGATCATGGAATGACTAATGGCTGGTACTTGGCATGGTGTCCTCACAGTGCTCTGTGCCCTTTTTGTTATTATGGCTCTTACAGAACATTTGCTAATGCTGGGATGTTGCCAGCTCACCATCACCCAAACCTCCTGCTCCCTGGTGAGCATCACAGCACTAGAAGATTAGTGAGACTGCTTGGGTGGGTGGATGGGGGGAAAGCGCCTTATTTCCTGAGGTATTTAGATAGTTACATACATCAACAGTCCATCATGTAAATAGGAACATAATCCTGTAAAGTGTTTTGCATCTTCAACTCACATTTCAGCTTCTGGGGGCTCAGTCTTTCACAGGATCATTTTCACAGGATCACAGGATCATCACAGACAAAGGTTTTTCTAAGGCTAGCACTTATATTTTGCTTGTTCATTATGTAAATGTATGTTTGAGGTCCCAGTGCTGAGACCAGCCATTGCAGCATTTTAAAGGAGACATACTACATGGTAGAAAAATAAGCTTTGCATGTTTGTGTTAGAACTGTTGACTGCTAGATAGAAGAATCTGCATGGGATGAAGAAGAGGAGGAGAAGGTGTGCTTTGCTTGTTATCTTGCTCCTACAGGTTCCTTTTTAGATATCCCTCCTCCACAGGCATTACATAGGGAGCATGGGCATCTGCTGACACAGTAGGAAGACTCAGGTTGCATGGTCCCCAGTCTCTTTCTGGAAGTAGGTTAAGGTGACTCACCTGTGCTTACAAGATCAACCTAGTGTGTTGGCTAAACCACCCAACTTTATGAGCAGGAAGTGAGGGTTTAACCCAAGGGGCTGGTCATGCAGCTCCAATGACAGCTAGAGAGACATAAAAATAATCATGGATTTGCAACTGTGGGGCTCCTGTACATCGTATATTTGCACTTCACATTACATGAGAGCAGCTTGATTTATTGTGCTGTATTTAAGGCCACATCACACTTTCCAATAACAATCCCTGATTATTGAGGTTTAGGGCTTGGCAGTACATCTTTTCTCCCTGGGCTAAAGCATGGAAACCAGCTTGGAAAATATTTTCATTTCTTTTTCTCCTCTTTCTGAGTTGTCTTTCTGGCTCCCTGTGATCTGGGATGGCCATTGATAGCCCCATGGATCTGCCACAAACAAAAGCCACATGGCGAGGACCTCCAGGATGGGGATGAATCCAGGGTAATAACCAAATTGTAAAATTTGGTGGTGAGGCCTGGGAACCATATGTGTAGTCTATCCTTGTGCATTCTTGCAAAGGAAGGTTTGGTTTCACCCCCTTTCTGGTTTCAAGCCTCTTGCTGTGGCTGTGTCCCATGAGGCCTGCCAGTGATGTGTGTTGACACACTTCTCTGCGGAGCAATACAGCAACACCAGTGGAGGTAGGAGATACAGCCTGTCTGCTGGCACCTTGGCCTGCAGGTCGTGCCTGTTTGTCCAGTCCTACCCACAGCATGGTGATGAAGGTGCAGAATGTTTGGGGGATCCTGGCCTGGTGTCTGCCATTTGGCTGTGGCACCTAAGACAGGTTACAACAGCACAGGTGGGTGCCAGCACATTGTCTCTTCCATCATAACTGCCCCTGTAGCTGCCAATACCTCCTAGAAACTGGGTGATAATTTCAAAAATGCTTGTTTCCTCCATGAAAGAGGGGGTCACACAGCTGATGGGTTTCAAGTTCACACCCTGGTTTCTCTCAGAGAGAATTTTTCCTGTGGCCAAATTAGCAGGCTCTCTCCTATGGAGAGCTACAATTTGCTGTGTGGTTGTAAATGCCCTGGATCCCCTGGAGCTCACTGCTGTCCACTGACTCTCCACCTGGCAGGATTGTCTCCATGCTGATCCCAGTGACCAGCCGCACCCGCATCAAGCGTAGTGGTATCAGCCCCTTGCACTTAGCGGCTGAACGCAACAACGATGACATCTTGGAAGAGCTGATCGATGCTGGCTATGATGTTAACACTGCGCTGTCCAATGAACGTGCTTGCCTTTATGAAGACAGACGCACCACCCCCCTCTATTTTGCTGTTTTTAACAACAACATCTATGCAACAGAGCTCCTGCTGCAAGCTGGAGCCAACCCCAATGTTGACCTTATTAACCCATTGCTCATCTCCATCCGCCATGGCTGCCTGAAGACCATGAAACTGCTCCTTGATCATGGAGCAAACATTGATGCCTATATATCAAGCCACCCCACCACATTTCCAGCTACCATCATGTTTTCAATGAAGTACCTATCTGTGCTGAAGTATCTGCTGGATCTGGGCTGCGATGCAGGTTCCTGTTTTGAGTGTCAATATGGAAATGGCCCGCACCCTGCATTAAATTACAGACGGGACAGACTTAATGATCCTCAGCTGTCCAAGGAGCCAACTGTAGTTCAGGTAAGCACTGCCTGGTCTCCTGGTACTTCTAAGGGTGTCTCCTACTCATGTATCATCTTGGCAACTTTAGTGTATTTTTTGATTCCATCTTTCCTGTGAGACAAGGTGCGTTTATTCCTACTTTATTTACAGAGAAAAGGCTTAATAAGAGTCTGTGAACATTTCAAGTCCATGTTCAATGACAACAGGATGGTAGTCAACAGCCACTATGGCCCTAGCTTGAATTTACAGTGAATTATAGCCATCTTGACAGCCTTGCTGTCAGATCTACAGTAATTTTTTCTTCTGGACCTGAAGCGCCAGGAGTGTCAGGCAATGTCATTCAGGTGGTAGAATATGGGTGGTAGCATATAGGAAGTCCACTTGCTTCTTGGTTTATTTGCCCTGTAAGATTTGTTTTGTCTGATATGGAATTTAAGCTCCTAGCTAAATTAAAATCTGCGCTTCGTTTCATGTAGGTAAACCAGTGAATTTAAATAGTTGTAATTTTGAACTCTACTGGATAGGCAGCCCTGGAGAGAGAGAGTAAATTGTTAGCTATATGACTGTGCATTACAGTTGAAGTTTTCTAAAGAGGTTAAGAGATTAAGATCCATGATTTCAAAGCCAGTTACAGATTTCAAATATCTGAGTATTACACATGTATCTTTGCAATTCTTTCCAAAGTGCAGCTGGGCTTATCTTCCATTGGCCTGGAATTGGATTCTCAATACCCTAAAGGATTTTGTATAATCTAAGATTACACTTTTTTTCTGATCTCTGTATATTGACTCCTTCCAACATATCTCAAACAAAATCTGATCTTCCAGTCAAAATTTGCTACTCTTCACCATGTAACATAATAAAGAAATCTCAGCACATCAGTCTTTGTTTTGCAAAGAATTAGGGAAGAGATAAATCAGCTTCTACCTAGTTTAAGTATAATTTTGAGGGATTTAGAAGAAAGTGTCATTTGCCTTAAGAGATAGTCACCAAAAATGTTCCTCAGCGGTGGAAAGAATGAAAGAGTACATTAAAAGATCCTAGAAAATCTTTACCTTTTTATCAGCCCTGCTTCCAAAAAACTTTACTCTGCATTAACATGTATGAGTAACAAACAAAAAGAAATCTTAGAAAGAAGATTGTGAGAGTCCATCAAAATAATCTATTATCCTGAAGAGCTGCCTTCTCCTCGAGAGTGTTTGTCACAGCTTTAGGATTGCTTTAGCGTACCACATTTTTGTTGCAGAAAAATTAATGAAATAATAAAATTATATGTGTGCCCAGAGAGAGACTGGTGAGGGACAAATGCATACAGAGAAAAAGCAATTCCTTCCTTCCAATGTAATTTTAAATATGCTTCCCACTGCTAGGAATTTGGCTAACAAAAATGAGGCTTGTGTGGTGTAGCTTCATGACACAGTTGTGATATGGTTTGTATTCCAAAGTATAGAGGATCTTACAAAACTATAGACTTCTCCAGACAAAAGATGTGCTTTTTATTATTATTATTTTCTTGTATACGATTACATAAGGATAATAAATCTGAATGATCAATCTTTATACAGGAAAGGATATGAGCTACTGGGAGTGATTTGAAAAATGTGTAACTATAAATCACTATGGTTGCTACTAAATTAATGTGTCCTGAAGAAAGTGAACACAGAAAAATGGTTGCTGACTCACTCCACGTTTCCAGAATTGCAGGGTCAAAACCGTGGAAGTGGGGAGTGAATTATTCTACTGCCACGAGAGGGCATTCAGGGGCCTATTGAGACTGCAGGCTCTGAGTCACTTTGTCCCTGGTTCAGTTCCACTGCCTGTAGTTGCAGGGTTGAATTATTTGTCCTGGTTTAGCTATGCTTCTTTTCCTGCAACATGTTTTGGAACATTTTTATTTCAGGAAATTTTTTTGTAGACTGAGCTTGTCAACAGGGAAGAGAGAAAAATTCAGGCAAACTTTCTGGCAGAGGCAAGAAGAGATATGTAAGACCCAGTGGTTTATTGCCTTACACATGTGCCTTCATTTAAACTCTGACAAAGTGGAGTTACTGTTTGGAGGTAGTAGTGCGGATCCACAGTTTGCATGTCTTATGGGTAACTGCATGTGTATGGCACATCCACTGGAGGATGACAGCCAGATACACAATACTGGACTTCCTACAAACATTTCAGGTAGGAAACTGGGTTGTCCGCTGGGATCCTCCTGATGTTACCATATCTGATTTTCCTGGGAGAAACTACATGGTGATGCCCAGTGGAAAAAAGAAAAAAAAAGAGGTCAGAAGAGTAGTAACCACCTCTGTGAATGCTCTTACCTTCAACAAAATTGCCTTATAATTTGCTGTAGCTTTATTCTTTCCTAGGTGAGCTGATGTGGTTTTATTTCTGAACAACATTATTCACACGAAAGTTTAATGCAGTTTGAGTTAGGGCTCATGAATATATCATCAAATTTGGTCTAGTTAGAGGAGCTTAAACTGAAATAGTTTTAAGCTGGTGCATTTTCTTTCCTGTTTAGGGTGGGCTTGGAGGGTGCTTGCAGACAGTCTCCGTGACTAAGCCGATGGATGGTGCTTAAGCCACCATCATTCATTTAGGTTTGTCCATGTGTCTGCATTCTTACCCACACAGCATGATTTAATTCATGTTAAACTTTCTGGCTGCTCACATGCTCACATCCACAGGTATCTTCATCATATGCAGCACTCTAACAGAGATAGATTAAGCTGTCTGGGAAAATAGACATATTTAGATTAAAGCGGGAAAAGAAGTCACTACTTTTTTGAAATGAGACTGCTTAAAATCAGGTCCTTAAATCTGTTCTTCAGTATCTCCATAAGCAGCCCTCCGTGCGACAGCTTTGAGTACTCTGCAGCTTGCAGTGGGGGCAACAGAAAATTTGCCTGATCCAGGACTGAGTAAGGAAGGCACCTCTATATTTGGCCCAGGATAGTTCTCCATGAGCAAGCAAAAATGCAGTTTCCACAGACTTGTTTTTAGTAAGGTGCTTGGTCCCAAAAAGCTGCGGATACTAGTGGGTTCACAAGAAGCAGGAGGTGCTGTGCTTTGTCAAATCTCTCTCTTTACCTAAGCCTCCTTTGTGTAAGTTGCCCCACAGAGCCCCTCTCAAGAAGCTAAAGAGAGACAGCACACGGGGTCACAGTGCCCTGGGCTGCATGGACCTCTCAGTAGCTCCCTCACTGGTTTAGCACAAAGCCTTCTCATTTTTGCAGAAGTAGGACCTGTGGACCCTATGCACAAATTGGTATCCTTTCCATGCTCCAGAGCTAGGATTTCACCAGGGGTTTGCATCCTGCTGTGGCTGTAAAGAGGGCATTCTAACCTCAGCTGCAAAATAAACGAAGTTTCAGTTGAAGTTTTCTGAGGGGAAACTAATAATTGCCCTCTTGGCTGGTAGTAGCGTGGGACCACCGAAGACATTGGGGCAGTTGCTATCGTTACAATTTCCACGGGTGCATTCATGTCCCACTAACAGGAGTCAATCTGTTTTACTTTGAAGTTTTGTGAAATGGTGTCTACTCCAGAGATTAGTTGCTGGGCTGGGCCAATCATCGATGTTCTTCTGGATTATGTGGGTAACGTGCAACTCTGTTCCCGACTCAAGGAGCATATTGACAGTTACGAGGACTGGGCTGTCATTAAAGAAAAAGCAGGTATGTTCACCCTGGAAAGAATCTGGCACAGATAGTCCTGGTTTTGGATTCAAACCCTTAGTCGCTATCTCCAAATTAGTATTCATCCCTTAAACTTGATGGGATTTCTCTATTGAGACTAGATGACATTTTAGACCAGGTATGAAGTACTAGAAATTGTTAGGGTGTCACCGACTCTGTGATGTTAAATGTACACCAGCAGTGGATCTGACTGGGAATGAGCATTGTCAGTGCAGGAGGGCCATGTGGTTGCATCTGGGGTGCAGTCAGATCAGGGCAGCATGGCAGCATGACCATCTCCACAGCAACCCAGAAGACATCAGTGGCCTTTAAAGACTTTACTAATATTCTGCTTTCCTAAATATATTTTCCCTCAGGATCCAAAGCCTCTCATAGGCATTATTAGAATTAGTTTTCTGAAACCAAGCTAAATTTGGTACTTATTACATTTATTTTCAGTAGAAAGGCTGAGTACTGGGAAGCAAATTGTTTAAATCCTTCTAGAAAGCCCATTGCTAAGGCTGAGATGAGATAGAGCATTCCATTCTCCAGCCCCACTTCCTTCCCTTTGTATGTCCTATATGCCTCAGTATAGATGAGCTGCTACTGATGCAAGTTATATCATCCCTCCATTGTAGAAAAAGTCCCCTTTTTTCATTCCTCCTTCTCCCATTTTGCTCTTGCCACTGACTTGGCCAAGCCAAGCTGTCTCTCTTAAGTTCAAACCTGTTTGGCTCATGTTTCTGACCTGCCTGTGTTTCAGAGCCCCCACGACCTCTTTCCCATCTTTGCCGCATCAAGGTACGAAGCCTGGTTGGAAGAAACCGCATTAAACTTCTTAGCACCTTACCTCTCCCAGACAGACTGATTCGATACTTACAGCATAACTACACACAGTGACCCAAGGCACACTGGACACACAGCGGCTTCCTGGCATGACACCCAGCATCATCAGCATGGCAAGGGCACATATTGTGCATGGTGGGGAGGAATTGCTGCTGGTTTTGTTAATAGCACTTCAACGACTAAGTGAAGACAAATGGGCTTCTGAAGCATGAGTGAGAAGAAAATGATGGAGACAGAGAACTTAACATGGGACTACTGTTAGGTTTTCCAAGACAAAACATACATGATTCACCTCAAAGCTCAGTTTGCAGAGAAAGTGAAAGCCAAGATTGAAAAATGAGTAGTGCCGAAGCAAGTGTCAGTGAGGAATTCAAAGGTATTCTGGGGTTGTGGTGGAGCTTAGCATCCCTGCTGTAATCAAAATTGAGAAATTGTCAAGATTCAACATATTTGGGAAAACCAACACATTTCCTTCACCGACTGAGATTTTAATTTCGGTTTCTATTCTACTGTTTGGATTTCTGCTAAGTGTGCTGGTTGCTAATTCTCTGATAGCTTGACATCATCTTGCTTTCAATTTTTGGACCTTTCTTATTGAGTACTTGATTTCTGAACATTCAAATCTCAGACTTTTAATAAACTAAACTACAGAAATGCTGGTTCCTGTAAAAGTCAAGGAAAGGTTTATTTAAGAAGGATGTAAGAACTGTATTTGCACATAGTGAATACAGTTCATTTTGCATTACATTTGCAGTGAGAAGAAAGTTAAATTCTGCTTGAGAACATTTTCTAGACTGGGGATTTGAAGGCAATTCTGAGTTTCTGGTGTTGTTTGTTTTGGGGGGACGTAAATTAGAAGTGGCTGTACTGTAAACAGTAACTTTACTTTGTCATGGAGCTGATTTCAGGACAGAACAAAGCCCTAGGGGAACAGGAGCAGAAAGTGACGCGAAGGGGAGAGGTGAGGTATGTAGGGAGATGCAATACTGATAAACCAATTTTATCTGTTCCTTCTCTAGGAGATCTTGTTCCCTACAAGGCCCAGCCTCTGTTACTCCTTGGACCTCTATAGTTATAACAATACCATCAGTGGAAGAAAGAGAGATTATTTCAAAATTGTGGAAATCAGACTGAGATTTATAAAAGCAAATACCCAGAATTAGGCTTCCAAATCTTTATTCAGGTGCCTAAGCAATGTCAAGTTGCTTGCGCCAGATGTAGTTCCACTAAGCCAATGGGACCATGTTTGGTGTCAGGTATTACTGAGGCAGAATAAATGTCTTAGGACGTAGCCCTGAATTTCCTAACTTTAGAATATTGAATTATCTATCAGCTCCCTTTGACTCTGAAAGTTAGTATCTCAGCTTCTTTGAAAATGAGGTCACCTATTTCCAGCTCAGATCCACAGCTGATTTATGGCAGCTTAACAAGTTACCATCTATCAGCTGAACCACTATAATTGTCCGTGAAATTCTTTTATTGAAGTTTTTAACAAGTCACATTCCCTCACAGCTGGGGAGGCCGAAGAGCCCATGAAAGGTTATTGGCAGTGACTACAGCTCAGCTGACAGGTGTGACTTGCTGAACTGATTTGATGAGTGTCTTATTTTTAAGTAGGCACCTAAATAAGGATGAAAAAAACCTACATTTGGAACTACATCTTTGTGGATCTTATGCTAGACACATACTCATTCTTATCTTAGGTGATTAAGGAGCTGTGCACCATGGTTTGTTTGGATTCCCCACCAGAGACCTGAAAGATCTGGTTTTGTTTGTTGGCCTGCATGCCATCCACGGAATCAGATACAAATGTAAGTAGTGAAAATGCATTGCACCAAGTTTTATTTGTGTGGAGTTTTATACCTTAACACAGGAGTAAGTGTGTTGCACAAAACAAGTCTGGGCACATGAGTTAAGATTCTGTGATGGTTTTGGTTGAAGTGTGTTTAGCACTTGTAGGATAGGATGTGAGCAGAAGAACTGGTTACAGCTGTGGGCACTCTGTCCATAGCTGTCCCCTTCCCAAATGCAAAGGAGTTGAAAGAACAACGGCTTCAATTCACACTGAACAGTGATCTTCTTGCAAAGTTTTGGAAAGTCAGGTGAGATTCCCCCACTGCCGAGATTTCGTCAAGTGGCTTCTGTTATTACCAGTTTAAGATCTACCCTTTGTCTCCTGCAGTGTGAGCAGAGAATTGCTTCAGGTTGGAAAAATACTGGGTAGAGGGAAAGGGATAGAGAATAGGAACTCATTAGACCAGTTTTGCCAATAAAGGCCCTTGTAGGACCTTTAGAAAGGGCTGAATAGAAAATTACCTATGGAGTTTGTGTACCTCTCATCTTATGGGGCTTGAGCAGTGAAGGTCTGGGTCTTACTCGTATTGATATAAATCAGAAGAAAATTCCATGAAACTAAATGAATATGACAGAGTCATAGAGGCTGATGGATATGGTGAAGCTTGGTGAAGATCATTTACTTCAGTGCTTGTTTAGTGTGCAATGACAGCCCTGCAGACAGCTGGCTAGTAGAAGGATTTTGTCACCAACTGCACATATAACCACAGGGGTGGGATTTCATAACCTATCCCAAACTGGAAATTTCCCCATAGACATCACTGTTATGTACACAAAAGTCTTGTGGATTGCAATGTCCTTCTCTGTCATTGGAGAAGTTGAGACTGGGTTTGAGTGGAACAAATATGGAAATTTCATTTCTTCTTTCAACTAAGTGACTTTCATCTCTATTGGGAGACCCATGTCCTGGTTGCTTTCAACTATCTGTACTGATGAGGAGGTTCACTGAGCTGGATGGAGAGCACTGGTCTGATGGGTATGTACCGCAACTGCAGGAAGGAAAATTGCACAGTGCAAACAGAGACTGAGAAGAGTCTGTTAAGAGGGGGGATCTGGTAATTACAGTGTCACTGAATCATTTCTGCTTGATCTTCATGCAACTAGTTTACATTTATTTGCACTGAAATGGAGCCTGCTACCTCTCCACTCCAGTCATTGGCAGTATTTTGTGCACAATACTGAATCTGCACAAATTCAATGTGCATTTAATGCATCTATCTACATATTACTGTGAAAAGACAAATACCCCAAAACCCAAATAAACCAGGCTTTGTAAGCGGATCAGTAGTTCTATTGCAAGAAAGAGTAGCTTGTTTTTACTGAATGTGATAGATAGACTCCTTCAGAGATGATGACTTTATGTGAAATGTTCTACAAATATTTCATGACCAGGTTACTGTACATTTTTTACTGCAACTAGTGCAATTCACTTGATGTTCTTGTGCACTTTTTGATTTTTTATTTCATTTTATATGAAAGCTTTTTCATCCACCTCTCCCTTCCCCTTATTTATATAAGGTATTGTGGTTTTAACAGTTTAAATTTGCATTGTTGTAGTACATAACAGCTTTTGAATGTTATGTTTCCATCTTTCAAACAAAGTATGAATAAATAAGTCGATTCTGAAGGGCTATCAGCTGTCCTGAATAGCAACATCGAACAACCAAACACAAAAATAACCAGGAAAAGTCTGAATCAGTCCAAGCTTGAACACTTAATAATTTTGATGTTAATCTCAGGGATGAGAGAACAGTAAATATTGCTGGGGAGCAGATAGAGTTGCTATACTTTGCAAACCTTTTGGAAAATCTCACACATGCCCATTCAATAATCTTGAATGTACTTAACAATTATCTTCTGTTCATCTGTGTTTTACTTCATTGCTGCTTCAGTTCAGAGCCTCAGCAAGGGCCACTGCCTGCCCTGGGCTGGGAAGTTCCATGTCACAAAGGATTTTAAAAAATAACACCAGTTTAAATCTGAGGATGAGTGCATAAATACCTTTGTGTCAGAGGTCATTTGGAACAACCTGGTTCAATGTTTCATCATAACTTAAAAACATGTTATTCTATTACATGGAGAATGTACAGCAACATGCATTCAAATAAGAGACAGTTTAAAAGAAGAAAAAAATAAAAAAGAATTTAATATCTGAGATGTAGAAATTTGAATTTAACTCTCTTATTTCTATGGATTTCTTCAGAAATAAAATTTCTGCAGAGGCTATCCATTTTGCCAAGTATTTTAGTTTTGATAGAAACCCATATTCTGGTGCAATGTGCAGCACTTTCAAATTTCCCTTCTGAATTTGAGCAGGAACATTTGCCTACAGCAGTCACTGCAATACTCGTGGTTCTTTCCACGAATTTATCTGGTCACTCAGATGGAAATCCAGACCAACGCCAAGGCGGCTCCTCTACATTGACAGCATTCTCAATGAACCCAGAATTCAGCATCTGGGTTCATCTGGATTGCAACAGTGACACAGGGCTATTGATGTGAGAAAGCACCCAGATGTCCATGTAAAAAAATTTCCTTGTCTACAATTCTGCAAATTCAGAATGGTTCTTCTCCTCTCACTAACTAAATGGGGGTCCTGCCTCTGGTTTCTGTTAGAAAACCTCATGGAGAGAGGCAGAGTTTCTTCACGGATTTTTTTTTTTCCAAACAGAAAAAAAGGGAAAGACATCTAAGTGTATTCATATCTTTGTTTCTGGACCAAAAGCTCACCTGATGTCTTGAACCCTTAGATCAGCTCTTTGGCAACTTTCACACAGTTGCAGCTATGCGCTGCCATTTCCTGCTCTCTCTCCTATAGGAGTAATCTATACAAGCTCGGTACATATATTAAGTGCTGGTGGTAGGCAGAAAGCAATGAAAGCCATATCCATTTCTGTTTTTTGCCTGCTGGAATAATACATTACAGCCATTTTTTCTGTAATTAAACACTAGTGGGATATACTGTAAAGTCTGGGAAAAGAATTAGCTATTTTTAGCCTAAGAACAGTTCATATCCTAACAGAAGTTGCAACCTGGTTATATAAAACTAAGCCCCATCAGAAGATCAGAAATTATACTCTACAGTTGCTTAAGATGATAAATTTTTCATTACTGCAATGCACTCAAAGGAAGCACTGCCTGATTTTCGCCTTACAGAAATACCGAGGGTCACAGGGAGCTAAGTTAGCCAGAAACCAAGCCAATTGAGGCCAATTTTTATTGAATCCTGGGAGAAGTTCCCATTAGCTTCAATAAGAGCAGGCCCTGGGAGAGCACAGGTGTCCATTCTTTCCCTCTCCCTTCCCCCCCCCCCCCCCCCCCCCCCCCCCCCCCCCCCCCCCCCACCT